>CEMS01905594.1:2845-17424 GCA_900068915.1 Megacollybia platyphylla | reverse complement strand
AGTTGCTGTTGGCGCAACCATTCTTCATTCTGCTGCTGCTGCTGGAGGGCTTGTTGTTGCTGCAGAAAGAGTTGCTGCTGTCTAAGGTACTCCTGCTGGGCAGCCTCCTGTTCAAGCTGTTGCTGGTATGGATTGAAAGATGTGAACTGCGGTTGAACTGCAGTGTACTGTAGAGGTATTTGATTATATTGAGTGTACACTGGATCGTTAAAATTGGGGAAAGGATTATTGCTGTTATTAGCTGATTGTGGCCTGTAAAAAAAGAATGGGGTCAATGAAGAATTGACAAGAGTGTACAAACGATTGGTTCTGCTCATCGAAGAGAGAAGATGAATTAGTGTCTTCTACGGCTTTGTTCCGTCGTTGTTCCTCCTCTTCGCTGAGTTTGATGGCCTGAGCGAGATCCCTCTCCTCCGCAGTCAACTGTTCATGAGCCAGACTCTTCTTGCTCTCTTCAATGGCTCGTTTGAGATCATCCTCGTCTCTGTTGGGGCCTTTTGGAGGGTCTAGCTGCCCTCCGCGTCTCTCGCTTTCATTGCCGTCGTCGTAGCCGCTCGCGCCCTTAATCATTCTGTCTCGCATAGAAGCTCGAGTTCGACGCTCTTGACGAAGACGGGCTTCGTCCTGAAGCAGATTTGTGATGTCCTTGGCCTTTTGACGAACGTTGGCACCTTGGTCTTTACCATCTTCGTCGATGTACTGGAATTCCTTCAGCGTCTTTACGATGTATATGTTGTCCCTGAAATAAATCACAACGTTCTCCGAGCCTTGATGCAAACAATAGTCGAGGACGGTTAAACTCTAGCGAAGGAAATGAGAAAATGGCAGGGCTATGATGATGCGAGCGACCTTGAAGACATGACGCCAATTCTTTCCCTTGTCGTTGAGCCGCTTGTCGAGCATCTCCATTATCTCCACGAAATCGCCTCTGTAATGGAATGAATAAAACTGAAAACGAGCTGGCTGGATACTTGCTGATTGTAAGTCAACTGTGCGATTTCGTTCATCTGCGTGCCCGACGGCCCCCACGGATCGTTGGAGGTTGCATCTCTGACTTTGGCCTGGGTATCCGAGTAGCCCTTTGTGTAGTTTTTTGCAACTCGCAGCGGACCTTTGACAAGTTGCTGCATGAGCCAATTATTATTTTTCCTTGTTTGTGCGTAATAATGAAGGCTGCTTCCGGTCCTCCTGCTCATAATGCCGCTCTTCCAGTACAAAATGCTCCTCGTTCTTCCAGAATAGCCCCACATTCGCATATAAAGGGTCTTGGTCTGTCGCCGCAGGGTCTCGCAGTCGCAGATGCTGCAGGTTTCATTGGTCAAACGAATGCTCGCGAGGTCCGCTTCTTTTCTGTCATTTCTTCCTTGACACGCTCATCAGGCTTGTGGCGTCGTTGTGGATCTTATAAAGTCGCGCAAGTTCTCTGGCCGCGCACTTCTTCTCGTCGGAGCACCAGGAACCGGCAAAACTGCCCTCGCTCTCGCTGTCTCCCATGAACTCGGTTCCAAAGTACCGTTTTGCCCAATGGTTGGTTCAGAGGTATATAGCACAGAAGTCAAGAAAACAGAAGTCCTCGCAGAGGCATTTCGCAGAGCCATCGGTCAGCCTTTCATTCCCGTTGTACGCGTTACTCATACCGCCTACCTTAAGGTCTCCGCATAAAAGAGACAAAGGAAGTATACGAGGGTGAGGTCACAGAACTTACTCCCACGGAATCCGAGAATCCTCTCAGCGGATACGGAAAAACTGTGTCTCATGTCGTGGTCGGACTCAAAACAGTCAAGGGCACAAAGCAGCTTCGATTAGATCCCAGTATCTACGAGGCCATCCTAAAAGAAAAAATCGTGGTCGGCGACGTGATATATATCGAAGCCAACACTGGTGCTGTCAAGGTCCGTATTGCGCGTTTCGTGCGCACATATCTCTTACTCAGATTCAGCGTGTGGGTCGCTCTGACGCTTATGCCTCGTCATACGATCTCGAATCTGAAACATATGTTCCGTTACCCAAGGGTGATGTGCACAAAAGAAAAGAACTTGTGCAAGACGTCACTTTGGGCGACCTTGACGCCGCAAATGCTCGCCCACAGGGTGGGCAGGACATTATGAGTGTTATGGGCAGTTTGGTCAAAAGTGGCCGAACTGAAATCACTGAAAAGCTGCGAAAAGAGGTCAACAAAGTTGTAAAGGGGTACGTGGATCAAGGGGTCGCAGAAGTTGTACCAGGTGTTGTGTTCATTGATGAGGTTAGCAATCCGCATACATATTTTTTGGCTGATCAGAAACAGGTACACATGCTTGATATTGAGTGCTTTACCTATCTGAATGCACTCTTAGAGTCACCAATGGCACCCACGGTGATTCTCGCCACGAATCGTGGCAATGCTCTTGTGCGCGGGACAACTGATATTATATCCCCACACGGTATCCCTGTCGACCTCTTGGATCGTTGTATGATTGTAAAGACGGATGTTTACAATCGCGAGCAAGTCGCAAAAGTTGTCCAGCTTCGCGCTAACGTTGAGGGCCTTAAATTAAGTAACGAGGTTCTCGAAAGACTGGCCACAGAAGGCGACAAAAGTTCGTTGCGGTACGTCATTCATTTTTAAACGTTCTTTCATCAATTCTTCACCTTAGATATGCCCTTCAACTACTGACGCCTGCATCGATTCTCTCGACGTTGGGTGGTCGATCCGAAATCAACTTGGAAGACATATCCGAGATGAGCGAGTTGTTCTTGGATGCAAAGACCTCTGCTTCCATGATTGGGGAAGGAGGATTTAATATGATGTAGTGCCGGTGGTTGTATATAACATGTGGGTCCACAATTACTGTCATCCATCTATTCTCATAGGCATATCAGCAAATTTGTTGTAGAAAATGATTAGAGTTATGATCTCATCCAAAGTAGAGTGCACGGAGGTCATAGAAGCAAAAGTTCGCTTCACAACGACATTAGATGGGCCGTGTATTTTTGCTGTGTCAGGTTACTCTTGTGTCATCGACTCCCGGTGTGCGCAGTAACATTGTAATCTTAGGCTACAATATTTTACAAGATACTACATAGTCTGTCCCTGCGTTTCAATCCCCATGCACAGTGAAGAAACTGTAATGAAACGTGAAATGTGAGTCTTAGCCAGGACGATACGCGGGCATCTCGTATACATTTGAGAACCGTGCGTGGTAGTCAGCCTTGAGTGGAACGTCGTCTTCATGGAAGCCAGCAACTACCTGATATTGCCGCCGTTCCTTGCGTTTCTTGTGCCATATCCTTTGCAAAGGTTGAGTATCATCGCCAAAGAAAGCTGGCTGAGAGCTCACAATCCTCCAATAATAAGGGCTACGAGCACAACTAACCCGATCAGGCCGCCTATAAGCTTGAACTTGTCGTCTGCAAGAAATCCGGTGACCTGATCAATGCCTTCCGGATCAGGATCCACAAAAACGAGCTTGCGGTTCGGGAGCTCAGCTTTACTTGAGGGGTTAGCGGGGTCATAACAATACTGCTGGAAGCAAGCGGAGCAAAAGTCTGAGCGGCTTATTGATGCTCGCAGTCGAGCACGGTCTACAGCGGCACATTGAAGACAGGCTCCGTAGTTGGAATCGGGTGTATTGGCGTTTGGAGTGAATCCCAAGACATTATTGTTAAACACTTGATCGAGGAAAAGTTGTACAAGCTTCTGGGTGTAAGTGAGCTTGAATGTGGCCGTACTAGATGACAAATAAGCTTTGTACATGAAAAGAAGGACTTTGTACTTCGTAACCGGATCATCCCCATTAATAGGAGGTGAGTTAGGTAGATAAAGAACCATAGGATACTCAGGAGGGTCCTGTGTCGGATTACAGCCAAAGAAAGTTGGCCGTGAGTTGACCCCAGTTGCTATGAAATCGTCAGGAGTCTGAGGTGTAGGGGGAAATTGTTGGTGTGAAGGTAGAAGAAATTGACTTAGTCGTTGTTGTGTGAACAACACGCTAGAACCACTACATTTCGTCAGTGAGGTTGAAGTAAGTGGGGAAGAGATTGCACTTGGGCCAGTTATTTACCGGATCGTCAGCGCTTGATTCGAGAGTCACTATCAACTCGACACCTCTGGCGTTGACGAGCAGTGGGGAATAAGGGATATTTTCACCACTGGTGGCACCATCAACAAGCTGGAGCCAGGTCTCGTTGGAATCGTGGAAGGTCGTGTTTTTCAGACCGTTAAACGGGCTAGGCCAGTTTGCAACATCATCTTGCCGCATCCTTACTTCAGTGAGTTGTCGGGATAACAGGTACAGAAGCCCAGAACCTATGCCGCCTGAAGCGCCTTTGAGAGCGTTGTTTGCAAAGTCGAGAATTTGCTAAGTAAGATCAGAAAATATAAACAGACATTAAAACGGCTCGCATTAAACAAACTGGCACTTGAACCCATTACGAACCCGGCTTGGTCAAAGCCATTGACGCAGGCAGTACCGTTTGCTGGCTGGCCATCTGTCAGAGGGGTACCAGCAAAGCTAAGATTTGTGCCTGCGGACAAGCTAGGATCATAGGATGCCAACTCGAAGGGCGAGATCTCAGTGAAGTATGAGCACATTATATACGAAATAAAATCATTCACCTCATACACTGTGGCATCAAGGCCAAGAAATGTAGTAGCATTATCCCCCCCTGGTCTCGAATCAGATATAGCGATGGGAACAGGCATCAGATACTGTTGGAAGGTGGGTATATCGGGTATATCTGACCACAACTGCCCTGCGCCGTGAGCAGAGTTATTAGAGAAGAAATTATTCCGGTTTGTCTGGTTCAAGAAATGGTACGAGATGATGCGAGCCCATGGGTCCGTTAGGCTGGTGTCACTGTAGTAACTGTAGGCATGGTGGAGAATATAGAAAGATCGAACGCACACTCCAGCATTGCCTTTGGCCATCACGCTCCAAAGCACGCTTCCGAAAAAGTATTGGTTATTTTCTGAAAACAAGTCGGAGCCGTCTGGTGCATCAAAAGGCAAGTCGAGAAGCCAACCACCGAGGTCGGCACCATTTCCCAAGACGAGGTCTTGTATCATTGGCATATTATTAAATATAAAAGAGCCCAGGACCCAGGATCCACCTTTCGCGTACTGATCAAGGATGAAGGCAGTACACAGATGACTCTTACCTGAGAGACCAGTCAAGTAAGACGCGACTTGAAGCAAGCCGCCTGTGCCTGCAGCTTTCGCTGACGCATTCCTTGCGTCGAAAGAGTTTAATGAAGCAGCACCGTAGAGAGCAGCTCTGAGGCCACCTCCTGGCATAGCCAGCCCTACCAAAGGAAAGTGACCTTGAAGAGAAGAGAAGTTATATCCAAGGTGAGACGCATCACCAATCCAATCATTCCAAGCTTGCTGAATGACGGTGTTATTTCTAACGGTAACATAGTCGAGTTCGAGAGGATTCAATTGCTGAGTCTGGGGAGTCCATTGCCTGACAAACTGAGTGTTTGTAATGTCAGGACATTCCAGATTGGTTGATGGCGCGTAGTCAGTGACGGAGTTCTGTTGAGCGAGGACCTGGACGATGAAGAGGAGACCTAGGAGCATGAGGCAGGACGGTTGTAATTGTTTGAGTTACAAAAGTTATAATTACCGTACAGCTACGAAGTCACGTGATACGTGGCGGTGTGCTTCGTCAGGCTGTGAAATATTTTATAAATTATTGACAGAAATATTGAAACACAAGTTACCTTCCGATTTTGGGGTTAACGTGCCGAATTCAGGCATTATTGAATCTGACATTGTTATTTCCAAATATGGTAACGTGATCGTTGTTTTCGTTCTCTTTCAGCGTCCATCATGCCGCTGCCGGACAACGTTTCGATATCGCTGCACAATCAGCCAACAGACCCAGTCTCAAAGCCCAAGCATGCAGTTCTGGTTCGTCTCTCTCCAGAAGCTCTTGAAGCTCTCGGAGACCCCAACCATCCTCGCATGGATTTTCAGTTCGGCGACGAGCCAGTCTGTGTTCCTCTCTCATTCATCAAACCCTAATGCAACAGCAGGGAATATACATTGGCGATCAGTTCTTTCCAATAAAGAGGCAAACCGACGATGTCCGTCATGAATTATTTCTACGGGCTGCGACTGCGACACGCCCAAATCCGCCACTCAAACACTATGCAACCATCACAGGAAAGTTGGAGGTTACCAGGAGACTTGGACCGAAACTGACAGACCAACTGCGCAAGACCAGAATTGAAGCAGCTGAACAGCATTCTAATCGTAGAACTATCCTCATCGACAATCCTCCGGATCTCTCCAATGTTCCTGCCAGGAAGAAGAAAGAGCACGCTTCCATGTTTAGAAAACCAGCTCGTCCCCCAGACAATCCGGTGACGCGGACCGCACCAGTACCTTCCACATCATCAACGACATCATCAACGACAGCACCCACCAAGGATGGTGTCGTGCCTCTGCGTACACGCTTGGTTCACTACATAGCACTCAACGAACCCACATCTGAGGAAGTCGTTAGAGTCGTTGGTGGTCGTCGCGGTGAAATTTTAGAGTGCTTAGACCAAGTAAATTTCCTTCACCCTCTACAAATGGTAGCTCATTTTCATAGCTAGCTGAACAGATTCCCCCTCCAGGTAAGAAGACCACCGACAAAATGGACACTTCAGAGTACAAATGGCGACTCAGACCCTCCTCATGGCTTCAGGTCCGCCCATACGAGTGGCCTAGCCTTAAGGAAACGGAGAGGACAAGCATGGCAAGAAGTGCGCGCTCAGCGTGTAGCACACTCAAAATCCCCGAAAGCGATCCCGTCTGGCATCATTTTCGCTTTCGAAACCCTTCCAGCACTACTCCAGCACCTGCGAACGACTCATCTAAAGGAAGCACCGTCCCTGAGGGCAGTAATGCAGCCAAGCGTGGTGTTTCTTCCAAAGAAGTCAAGAAGAAACCCAAGGTACCGAAAGCGGAAATGCAGATCAAGGATGAGACCAGACCACCTCCGCCTAGACCCAGCGCTACTGCTACACCCAGCTCCATCAGCTCTTCTGCCCCGAGGAAGCCCGGGTCAGGTTACAAACTGAGTAGAACGCCTTCGCAGGACATGACCCCCGACACTGTCACGAAAACGAAAACGAAAACGACTACCGATCCTCGCCTCGGGGGTGCCGCGAGATATACTCCTGTCTCTGAAGAAAAGCGGAAAGAAAAGGCTTCGGATGCAGAACGCATCAGGACGGAAGCTACTGACTCGGATAGGGAAGCTGCGAAGCGTCGAGAAAGAGCCCTAGAAAAGGAGCGTTTCAGACCAGCAGATGCTGATTCTGATAGAGAAGTCAAACGGCATCTCGTGAAGGAACGAAGCAGCAAAGGAGTGGAGATTTCGACCAAAGGCAAGGAACGAGATAGTTCAGGCGCTCTGAAGCGCAAAAAAGTGCCTCCTCCGGAAGACGATGATGCGCCCTCTACTTCCTCGTCTGTTCAGTTAAAGAAGAGGAAGATGGAGCAGGAACCAACACATCCGTCTCGTCACAGTCTGCCGCAGAAGCCAACCCTAGATTTAGCAGCACATACAAAGACTATGAAAAAGGAACCTTCTCCCCTGCCTCCCAGGCCCTCACAACAGAAAAACCCTTCAACATCCAAGGGCAATGGTACCGTCAAGGCACGTCGCCGGTCGCCAGTATTCACTTCCTCAGATGAAGACGATGGCCAACGTCAAGTTGCCCCCCTTCCAACACCTCCCACTACAACACCGTCATCCTTGTCATCTCAGACTACCTCGCGTTCTGTGTTGCGTGCCAAATACCGTAAAAAGTATGTGGAGCAGCTGGACAGTTACCGTGACGTTTGCGAGTTGAAACGCCGGATTGAAGAGATACTCGACAACAACAACAGCTCGGGAACGATCACCGAATCGGAGGGTGATATTGATACGTGGGATGTGAATGCAGTTGCAAAGAGATATGCTGGTGTTAGAGAAGAGATGCAGACCATTCGACAGGTGTTCGAAAAACGCTGAAGTACGATCACGTGTATAATATGCACTCAGTTATAATCATCGCCGTCCTGAAATCTAATCACACTCTTATGAAATTTCCAGGCGCCCTTCAGTCGGCCAACGTGGTCGGTCAGCCACCGGTGATCTATCTTGTACAGTAGTGGTTCAAGATGCACCGATTCCTGTCATCCACAATCATGTCTCCAGCAGTAAACAAGCAAATTCATTCGAGTAAGTTACCAACCGTGCAAGACTTGATGTGACGTTGTGGTATAGAGTCAACCGACCTTATTTCTGTTCCACTGGAAACAACGCCCCAGAGTCGCATTATCCAGCTCACCAATGAGGAGATCGCACTGGTAGTCCTTGCATCAATCATCGGAATGATTATAGGCGCACTGATTATAGGATACTGGACCAACAGGATAAGAGTTAAAACTCCAGTCGCCTTGCCTGCTTCCGCCGAACAAAAACCAGTCGAATCTGCGAATATCTTGACGTTGAACAGCATCCGTACCGATGCAATTGCTATGATGTCCCTGCAAGCGGGCCTGAACAGTGTCTGGAGGCGTGGAGGACGAGATCGACAGAACTCTGCGTCTTCCAAGGCTACGACGACCACAGCAACTGATGAAATGGCCGATAGTATTTTTTCTGCAGGTGTGTCAGGCTCGCCATCTTCAATGACATCCGTTGCAAGCATGAGTGGTGAATCGGAATTCGTTGAAGAGGAAGAAGAGGTCGTATACGAGGTTAAACGCGCTCAGACTCAAAGCATGGAAGTGAAAAGGGCCGTTCTCGTTTCGTGCAGAGCCTCGTCGATGTCAGCAATCGCTGTCTCAGAATCCATGTCTCAATCGAACCTTCAAAAGCCAGACGTGCTGCTCCAACCACCGTCGCTGATGGTCACCTATCCAAGCACGCTCAGCTTGGAATCAACTTCGACGTCCAGCTCGTTTGACACGCTCGAGTTCCTGGACCGCTTTCCGCAACCACCGAGCCGGTCGCCGTTGGTATTGTGATCGAGACTCTTTATTGTTTTATTCCTGTCAATTGTACACTACCATGAATTCTTTTATCATCGTCTTGGGCAGTTTGGTTTCTCTCCTTCTCTTCAAGCTGTACGTTGCACCACGCTTGAACCCACTGAGCAATGTCGGAGGACCGCCTATCCGGCGTTTTCTCGGAAGTCATTTATCGGTTCTCCTCGAGTACGTCGCATTCGAATTCGTCTGCGTGATTTTCATCGTGGTCAAGTCCAGCCAGCTCTCCAAGAGTGCATGAGAAGCTTGTGCAAAGGTATGGTCGGTCGATCAGAATCCGAGGCGTTGGTCCTGTTCGTCTTTGATTTTTGCTTCGATGAATTTCTTAACGACGTAACACCCAGTGGGACGAACGACTGTTGACTTTGGATCCTGTTTCTGTTTCCCATGTCCTCAAAAATCATACTATCTATGAAAAACCGTGGCAGTCCCGGAAGCTCATAACCTCTCTTATTGGATGCGGTATGCTTGCTGCAGAAGGTCAGATGCACAAGCGACAACGACGCGTGGCTACACCTGCATTTTCCATCCAGAATTTGCGGGCTCTAGTTCCTTTGGTGTTTAAGAAAGGCACCGAACTCAAAGACAAGTGGGTCGACTTGATGGAAGACCGCAATGGTGGACTCGTTATAGATGTCTGTCATTGGGTTAGCAGAGCAACGTTCGATGTTATCGGCTCTGCTGGTTAGCTTTTTTTCTTTTCTTTCTGATTTTCGTTTATCTGTGATCTGCTTGCAGGCTTTGATTATGAATTCAACGCGATTCAAAATGAATCAAATGAGCTTTTCTCTGCATACAAGGACATGTTCGAAGTGGCTATATCGCAGAGCAGTCTACTCCCTACTGTTATAACGGTCTATTTTCCATTCCTTAACAGGATCTTTGTGAGTACCAATTTTTGGTTGATCTCTATCTCAAAAGTATCTGCAGCCCGACAACTCTGCGCTGACTGTGCGAAGATGCCAGGAGGTGATCCGCCGTGTTGCTGGAGAGCTTGTCCAGGAGAAGAAGCGCAAGATTATGGAAAGCAACAAGACCGGGTCGTCGCACAACGGGAAGGATCTGCTCAGTCTTTTGTGTCAGTTGGTTTCATTGCGTTGCTTCGTCTGATTGCTTTTTCATTAGTAAAGTCAAACCTTGCCACGGACCTACCTCCAGAGTTCCGTATTTCTGACGAGGACATTCTTCACAATATCAATACATTCATGTTTGCGGGCTCTGATACCTCTTCTTTGAGCGTAACATGGACGTTGCTGTTGCTAGCGGAGCATGCGGAAATTCAAACACGACTCCGTGAAGAACTGCTGACGGTACCCATTGCGTCGTCACTGCCAGACGAAGAAGTTCAGTCTCTGCACGAAGCCGTTGCGAACCTTCCGTTCCTTGATAATGTCACCCGAGAGTCGCTTCGGCTTATTCCACCGGTGCACTCTTCCATTCGCGTGGCTACGCAGGACGATGTTATCCCCACCAAGTATGCAACCCATCGACGGGACGGCACGACGGATGAGTCGGGCGTTAAGGTGGCTAAAGGCAGTTTTGTACATGTTGCGATTGAGGCCTTCAATCTCGACAAAGCAGTCTGGGGACAAGACGCTTGGGAATTCAAGTAGGTGACTTGCTGTGCATCGGGAGGCTGACATTCAAGACAGCCCTGATCGATGGGACAATTTACCTGAGCTTGCGTCGGAACAACCAGGCTTGTTTTCCAACATATTGACTTTTTCTGCCGGACCACGGGTCAGTCAGTCTCGCCTTGCAGGTTTTATTGTCTCAATTGGTTTCAGTCGTGCATTGGCATGCGCTTTTCGATGATCGAAATCAAATTGTTCCTGTATATTCTCTTGACAAATTTCGTGTTTACGGAGACGGACTGTAAAATTATGAGGGCAAATGTGTATGTTTTGCCACTTTTCTTCTTTTCTTTTCTTTTGGGCTGTACTTACCGGTGTTGCGCAGAATACTGACACGACCGTACATTACGGGACGCTATAAAGAGGGAAGCCAGTGCCCGCTGCGAATTACGCCGTTTGTTCGCTAACCCATATAGTGTACAGTATTAGTATGTAGGTAGATACAACAAACCCAAGATTCTGCAAGACGAGACGGAGGAAAGAAAATGATCTACTTGTCGCGAAATATTTTACTCAGAGTGCGACTTGCCCTCGCCCAAAGTCTGCCAAGTTTAGGAGTCTTCTTGGGAGGCTGCTCGGGTGATATGTCGATGAAAGACTTGTAGCTGAGGGAAGGGAAAGGGTCTTCTCTGGTACTTTTAGTTCGGTTATTGTGGAGGAAGGGGGCAGCCAGACCCTGAGTGTTATTGAAAACGGGTACAGATAGATTTGAACGGTGGTTATGTTTCTGAGGGAAGAGGGTGGACCTAGTCTGCTGATTCTTCTTTGTGGATTGAAACTCCATGGACATTGAACGACCGCGCAAGAGAGATCTTTGTTCAGAAGTTTGCGGAGAAGACCTCTGTGGCGGTGGCTCTGGAACGAAACGAAGGGATCGCATTTTTGTGATTTCACGGGGATAAAGTGATGGATTTTCGCTAATCATACCGATTCTTTTGCGCCTGCGCATGTCGGTGCTGGCGTCGATCTGCAGGAGCTGCTCGCCTTGAAATTCGAGCTGATCGTTGTCTTCCCAAGAGATGCTTGCAAACGAGGGTGAGCTCTTCATTCTACGCACGACCGGGGGGCCTGCGGGTGGTTCTGGAAAGTCAAAGTGGATGTCTGAGAGCGAGGACGAGTCTGGGGTGCTGACAAGGCTGTCTTCGTCTGACAAACGAAAACCAAAGTCTGTGCAATGACGGCGAGCCCTACGAGGATTGAGTGGCGGGTTTCGTTGTGGGGGCGAGGGAAAGTTTGCTAGGAGACTGAGAGTTGAATCGGATTGACTGGACGATGAGCAACGACGAGGAAGTGCAAAGACGAGACTTACGGCGTCGTGAAGAGCTGAGCGCGGCGACGAGTGTCTATGAGAGAGTCGCGCAGGGAATTGCAGGATCGAGAAGAGCGGGCCATGATGGGCAAAGGCAAAGAAAGTCAAACGGATGTCGGGAATTAAATAGCATCGGAACGGAAGGCGGAAGCAAAAGAAGCATATATTCACAAGAAATTGGGAAAAACAAGTACAGCCTCAAATCTCGATGCCCACCAAGACAAACCCAGGATTAACTTGGAACGGGGGACTCGTCACAACAGTGCCCCCGACATACATCAGCGAATGCAGGAGATCGCCCAGATCAGGAGACGACCGCTGCAGCACAATCATCAGAGCAGAACATTTGAGCTGCTCGCTTGCAACGTCGAGAAGAGCAACGATGCTGGACAAGTGAGCACAAGTCTAGGAATACAGGAATCAAGCTGACCTGTCGTGCATATATGCCGTCTCTGCACGAACATAGAAAGTGCGTGGCTGGCGTGGAAGATGAAGGACGAGGCCATGAAAAGGAGATGTTACAATTGTAGCGTGGTCCAATGCAGAAAGTCCCTGTCGAGGAAATAAAGTAAGAAGGAAATCGAGGGCATCGTTTTGCTGTGAACAAATGGAATCGAGGCTGCTGCCACTGCTGCTGAGATCGGGCGACAGTGGCGGCGTTGAAATTTCCGGTGAAGCACGCGTCAGAATGCCTCTCACACATTCTGACGACCCTCGGTCAGGAGGGCATTTTCGCTTCCCAACGTCAAAACCGCCACAGCGGATCGCCAGACAGCGTAGGCGAGTAGTAACTGCAGCATATCAGAACACAAGCACAATCGCAACAAGAAACAGGCATACTTGATACTGCGTTTATTATTCATACTAGAATTCAGCGACATGATGGCGGGAAGAGAGGAGCGGTGAGATGTCACGTGGCCTCATTTCGATTTCAAGACACAACACTCATCCAGCAAACACAGTGAGTCCATCTCACCAGTTTGTTATCAGAATTGTGTCTCGCAAGAACCCATCGTCGCCGTGTTCTGTTTTGAAGGCAGCGCGGCATCGCTTTTCGCTGGATTCAGCTGCAACTTTCAGATAACTGACCTGTTTCAGAATGTCTGACGCTCGTGGCCGTGGTGGTTTTGGACGAGGACGAGGTGATCGTGGTCGTGGACGTAGAGGTCCTCGTCGAGGAGCCCGCAAGGACGAAGAGAAGGAATGGTAGGCTAGTTTTATTTTTTTTCATATCGTCGTTCAGTAATCGTCCAGGGTCCCAGTCACAAAGCTTGGTCGTCTCGTCAAGGACGGCAAAATAAAATCGATGGAAGAGATCTATCTGTTCTCTCTGCCAGTCAAGGAATATCAGATCGTAGACTTTTTCCTGCCGCAGCTCAAGGACGAGGTGATGAAGATCATGCCTGTCCAGAAACAGACTCGTGCTGGTCAGCGTACCCGCTTCAAAGCCTTTGTGGCCATCGGCGACTCTAACGGCCACGTCGGCCTCGGTGTCAAGTGCGCAAAGGAAGTTGCTACTGCCATTCGAGGTGCCATCATCCTCGCTAAACTGAGTGTCATCCCTGTCAGACGAGGTTATTGGGGTGCTGCTCTCGGCGAGCCACACACTGTGCCTTCAAAAGTCAGTGGAAAGGTCGGCAGTGTCATGTGTCGTCTCATTCCAGCCCCTCGTGGTACTGGTATCGTTGCTGCGCCTGCTTCCAAGCGCTTGTTGCAGCTTGCTGGTGTCGAGGATGTCTACACCCAAGCAAAAGGCTCGACAGCCACGATGGGTAACTTTTTAAAAGCTACATTTGCAGCTGTACGTTGTGGAATGCCGTCCAATATCGACTGACGCGTTCTCAGATCACCAAAACGTACGCTTTCCTCACACCAGATCTATGGAGAGACATTGCTGTGTCCAAGCTACCATTCGATGAACACAGTGCGCATCTGCAGCTTGCGCAGTCCCGAAAGTATTAGTTTATTCATGTAAACTACATGATGGTACAGGATTCGTCTTTCCTCTCTAATCTACGTGCGATTTCTTCAGAGTCAACGCCGCGTTGCTGTTCACTGGCATTGATCTGCACGACAAGCACTCCAGCATTGTCTGGATCCAATTCTGCGACGAGTTGGTGCCTGAGGTGGCGATCAACAAGGCAGCGGAATAAAAGAAGAGGACCAACTTCATCATGAGTTCTTCAATGGCTGGCTTTATCTTTACTACACCACCTTGCGAGTGTAGACCTTTGCCTACGATGAGACGAACCTGACTGTCTCCGCGACGTTTAGCGTCCTGGAGAGCAATGTCCGTAAAGTGAATAGCTTCCTTGACGTAGAGACCGTGGAGATCAATTTCTCCTGCCTGACTGTCCGTGTTGTTCTCCTTGAATATCCATTCGCTTGCTTCTTTATTGAGTCGTTCCATTTCTTTCTGGTGCTGTTTGCCGTCGTTCGAGAGTTGCTTAGCTGCTGCGCCATCTCCGCGTGCGTATGCTTCGTGACTGAGTTGGAAGCAGTGAGCCATCTTGTCGCCCTCGTCGCGAGCACTGGCCCGAAGAGCGGTGTACTGAGGATTATGTTGATTTACCTGGTTTGAGTCGATGTGGGAGTGATAAGCATGTTGCTGTTGCTGTTGCTG
>CEMS01905591.1:0-11514 GCA_900068915.1 Megacollybia platyphylla | reverse complement strand
ATATCGCAATCAGCCACGTATGTGAGTGTATTTACTCCATAACTGGCATCATTCACTCAAAGCCTTGCCAAGGGGCAGATGGTCTTGGCAATCCGTACCAAAACTCCCTTCCTCAGTGTCAACTGCGGAGATTAGAAAAGTTCATGCGCGAATTGTCAAACGCCCTAAAGTTATCGCAAGATCGCCCTACAGCTTTATGGAGATACGGCTGGACTCAAAGAGTACCGCAAATTGGCAATTCAACTGCTTGCTCCGACATATCGCAACGCAACTGCCGTCCTTGTCCTAGACAGAGAGCTCTGCACTATCAACTCGTGGAGCACATCTGATCTTGAGTTAGGAATCAGGATTATCTCAGGCGGCTGGGCGAAACGTCTGTGGACACTCCAGGAGGCTGCTCTAACCATTCAGTCGAAAGACAGTCCTGGGAAAATGTATGTCCAGATGGGAGATGGCCCAATCCAATGGAACAGGTCCAATCACACCTTTCGACATCTATACCTACCTGCGGGCCGGTCTACTTCCAGATTCTATCGCGCACAGATCAGGCCTTCCCCTAAACCAAACGCTCTCGTCTCAACTGTTCGGGATATCAAGGAAGGTCTATTATTCGGGCTCTCCATCGATGTTTTGATGAGTAGCCGTCTGCCGTCCGTCAAAGACCTTGAACCGGCAGGATGGGAGACTCAATTTCAGAGACTGGTTTACGCTGCCCAGAATCGTACAACCAGCAAATCTGTAGATGAAGCCATCTGTCTTGCTTCCTTGGCTGACCTAGATCTCTCTGCTATCCTCAGCTTTCAGACATCGGAAGAGCGTATGCAGCAACTCTACCTTGTCTTGCGCGAAATACCCTCGGCGATCGTATTCCTCCACAATCCGATGCTCAACACACCTGACTATACCTCAACTCCCCTCATGACAACAGCTCCATTCCGTTGGGCACCTCGATCGCTCCTTCTTCACCAGAATGAGATAATGAATGTACATTTTGCCTATGCGGCGCGACGCTTTGCCGACGTTGACTATCGTCTAAATGGAATATGCATGCCAGATGGTCTGCATATCGAGCATACCGGCTTTCTCTTCCATAGCCAAGGAGGAGCATTGTCATCATCCAGCTGTTTGTTCGAGGACGTGGACAGCAACAAAGTCTACTGTCTGACACGATATCGCCAAGATAGCTTGGAGGGGCAGTTGGCTCTCATATTTGAGACTTCGATATGCTCAGCAGCCGTGATTGTCTCTGTTCAGGAGCGCCGTGGCGTTGATGATGAGATTTATGTGACAATGTTGGAGTACGGTTCTGTGACCGCAGCGGAAACGCCGCTGCAGGAGGCATCTTTCCAAGGAGTTTCGACACTGCAAAACCAGAAATGGTGTCTCACTTAGCATATTTGCAAGATCATCTTATGGAAACTCATCTCCAGATCGGAACAATACAAAACTCACAGTTTTAGTTCTCTTTGTATGCACCAAAATCACCCGTGGGCGAGACCGTCTTCGAGAAACGTATACATAGTTGAGGACCTTTTGCTATCACCGACAAGCGACCACGGCTAAGAGCCAGGATCGAGAGACTCTCGAACGGGCGATCGAAGGCGTTCGACGGCATATACCCACCCGACTTCTTGTCAATTTCGCGATGCGCACGAGATATGACTTTGAGGACTCAGAACTGCACGACATTAAACGCCCAACGTCCCTTTGTTTAATTCAATCAGCTGTCGCCGTTCTTCAAAGATTTTAGGTCCCTGCTACGCCTGAATTCATTCCAGCCGGCTGCTTGTGGTATGAAACCAAAGACAGCCACGTGCTATACTTTTAATTTAAACCTTACGTAAGTTACTTGAGCTTTTCGTTCAGCGATAATTCTGCCTTTTAGCGATTGTATCCGGATCCTGCGGCTATCAGTACTTTTCTGCCTATATGCTGCCATGAGATCACACGTGGCGTGGTGGCGTACATTATTTCCGCTGAATCACACTGAAAATCTGACATTTAATCACGGAGGTGCTTATCGTTACGAATTGGTCAAGGTTTTGATAGTCTATCGCCACTTCAACGACGTCCTTGTACAGTAGACGATGCTAGTCATTACAGCGTCTTTCTACTGAGTTAGCAGATCATAACCCCTTTATTGGCGAAGGGGTTCGGAAACAGAGGGGTCACAATATTTCTCCTCTCTCCTTTACCCCATTCCTATCCTCGCAGCCTATTTCGATGAGAAATATTTACGCAGAATCAATGTCTTCCGGTGGATTGTGTCTCTCCCGAGCTCGCAAATTCAACCTCTACCTCACCCTCATCATCTTGTTCATCGGCATCTCTAGCTTGTGGTACCTTGCCATCTCCGACCTTGCACTCCCACGCCGCTTAACCTTGTCTATCCCTGAATCATGGCGGGATCGTGCTTGCAGTGCAGTTCAGAATACTCTTGTGTCCGACGACGCCATACCGAACGATGTCATACACAACGACGCCGGAAATGCACCACTCAGATTCAAGCATGTCGCAGTGGCATCGGGTTTTGGTTTTCACTTCGACGTTTACATGGCTTTAGTCTGGACTTTGACCCGCGTTTTGCGGGATCATCATGTGCCTGGAGACGTTCAGGTGTTTGCCCCCCAGCCGTTCGGATTTGGGTTTAACGAAGTCGTCGATTCTCTCGCCCTTTACGATGGAACTGTTCGGCCACCTGAGGAACTTGTAGACGAAGTGAAACGAGGACAGATTGACATAGTGGTTCTAGGAACATGCGAAGTCGAGTAAGTCTTCTTTCGTACCTTTGACCATCATCGATGATGTCTATTCAGTCTTCGAGGTGATTGGAACAGCCAGCTCCTGGAAGTATGGGACAAAAGAGAAGCAGACAACAAGTTCACTGTAGTTTGCATCGTACATCATTCTGAGGTAAATCACGTTCATTGTACGTTGAACAATGCTGACAACTTTGCAGGACTTCGCCTGGCAGGCCGCCATCACGGAATGGTCAAGAAGAGATTCCATACGGCTTCTTCCGATTTCCGAACAGTAAATCCTACCCCAACACGTACTCCTTTATTAACAAATCGTAGCGTTGCTCGAGCATTCAGACACAAATTTCTTACCCTCGCAGATAGCATTGATCCTGCCATCAATTCTGCCGGATACGAAAACATCCCGGTCGACGTTCATGTCCCCATTTTAAATCTCACTTATGGAGACACATTGCCGCATCCCATTGCCTCAAACTCTAAACTATCCAGCGCGGTCATCCAGGGTTCATTCAATGCCGACAGACGAGATTATTCAAGGATATTCCAAGACCTAAGTACTAGTCTAGAGAGTATGTTTCGTTTTGAAGCAGCAACTTTGTATCTAATATTTCTCAAGGAGATCCCAAGGCTTGGGGATACCTTCCCTTGAGCTCCACTGCAATTGCCAACTCCGACTCGTATGAAGCCGACACCAGTCTCGATGACGCGCCATTCCGTTTATTCCTTATAGGCTCCGGATGGCTTGAGATTCCGACACTCTTGAAAAACGTCATCAGCGTCCATACGGATCTCAACTATACGGGTAAGCCTAATCCAAACTCTGAGCTCCACGATCGTTGACTACCGAGCCAGACTTCTACAAGCTCATGGGAAAAATGGACATCTGTCTTCCCGCATTCTCAGACGACGCCTATTACGAGCAACAGGCCAGTTCAACATTTGCTATGGCATTGGAATGTGATGTCCCCATTCTCGGCACTCGTAGACTGAGACAGTCGTATACGTATGCTGATGATGATCGAGCAATCGTTACCCGTCCAGCTGGGCTTCGAGATATCGCCGCATTACGAGTTCTCAGAACTGGCATGCCGGCGGTAGAGAGCGGGGCAAATCTCAAGCTTCTCGAAGCTGAGAGGGGCATGATTAATTCTGCGTGGCAGCGGAAAGATGTCGACACATGGATGATGTTTAAAGAGAAGGTATGGATGCAGAATGGACGAGTTGCCGAGAAGCTACTTAGAGGACAGTAGGAAGTTCATATGGGAACTTTCAGATGCTTTATGAATCTTCTGTACAAAATAATGGGATTACACAGCATCCTGAAATTGTCCATTAAGTATTAAGTATATGCTACAGATTGCGATTCCTACTCTTATTGCTATGATTGCAAGTTATTCGATAGGTCGTACCCGACGAACTGCGTCCAAAAGTCAGTATTCCGGAAGTCGGGATTCATTGGAGGCTGCGCCGGAACCTCGCTGTGATGCTGCTGCTCCTGCAAATGCACCATGAAGGGCCTGGATGTTTGGAACAAAGGTGGCGGTGCCATCCCGTGTTTGACAAAATCGTCTGTCGTCGTCAGCATCGCCGAGATGACTCTGGCAGCACCCGAAGCAGGATGATCCTCGGAAGGAGCTGCTGCCGATAGATGCTGCATGGATTTCTTCAGCAGCTTATCCATGGAACCGATCATGTGAATTGCAAAAATCTGAAATATAAAGCGCTTCACGGCAAAGACCATGTCGGCGGCAAATGCCACCATGCAGAAAACGACGTCGGGACAAGAACTGAGACATTGAATGTCAGTCTGCAGCATCGCAACGAGAATCGCCTCTGCAAGTTGTAGACTTTCCCTTCCCCACGTCGTAACGGCGTTCATGCCATGAGGCTTGAACTCAATAAACCACGAAGGACCTCCTGATCCTGGTTGATTGTATACTGCGCGGGCTTCGTATAATGAGCCATATAGGATTTGAAGTCGACACGAGTGAAGGATCATGAGTAGCATATGGAAGTGGAATTTATCGTAGTCGGATAGAACTGTAATGGAGCGTAAGCCTTCTATATAATTCTGTAGTAGCGTGAATACCTTCCAACGGCAAAATCAATCGCCGAAGACGATCTAGCGTCCCTAGTACTTTCATTTTTGCATCATACCAATTGTCGATATCCGTTGGATTCTGACCGTTAAGATGAATCTTAGCAGCAGTCTCGCACGCATTCAATATTTCGCCAAGGAATCGAAGTCGACAATCACGACATTCTGCCAGGGTATTGGGCGATGCAACGGACATAGGGATGAAGTCGACATCTGAAGGGCTACGACAAGCCAAAGGTGTCCTTCCGCTTCCAAGACATAGCCTACAAAGATCATCAGCGCGCGCTGAAAAGAAAATGCACTTTACTAACATAGACTCGGTAAGAGTCAAAGCGGTCCACTGTAGAAGAGGTAAACATCACAGTAAACTATAGAACGCGGTTCCTCACCAGGCGAGCCTTGTTCGTCATTGTGACCAACTGCGCCGGTTCCTGTGCTCCTGTTCTCTTCAGCTCGATCACTTTACCAGAAGCCTCGTTCAGGCGTAAAGTTATCGCAATACTAACAGCTGATGCAATCAGCACTCGAGCGTCCCACATTCCGCTGTCACTGGAGCCCGGAGGACACCACAAAGCGAGAATGATCAAAGCTTGTACAGCTTCAAGTGATTGGGAATTGTTGAAGACTAATTTGGCAATGGTATTTTCCGTCAATTTCTGAAGACGTGCGGAAACCAGAGATCGAAAGTTCGGGGAGAGGTGTCGCGAGGCAACGTTGCAACAAGCCAGCTCGAGGACAGTACCATCTGAATCTTGCACAAGAGAGAAATTCAGCCATGGCATGTAACGCACAGCGAACCTGGCAAGACGTAAGCTACATTCAATACCCAACGGGCGTATACTCACGCTTCCAAAAGCTCGTCTATCTGACCTCGCGATAGTATGTTGGAAAGTGCGCTGTCGGGGGTAACAGGATGAGGAGGCGAATGCCTAGATGGATTGCTATCTGCTGTGGGCCTCAGCAGTTCACGCATAGCGCTTAACGGCGTGCTCCAGTCAAATAAAGGGCTATCCTTGAAGTAGCTCCAAAAGTTTGACTCTAGGGATGAAGCAACACGTTCACCAAATTGGTCCGCGGTTCCGATCCCAAAGCCCATAGCGGGAGGAGCTATCGCGGCTGCCTCTTTATCCAGAACAAACTTCACGAAAGGATGTTCCGTGTTCCTTAAGTCTTCAGGAAAGTCGGGAAGTTTTGGAGGTGGAGATGCAACGTATGATATGAATAAAGACTTGTCCATTTCGGAGAACGAGCAAGGGTGGCCTAGAACGGAGCATCGATGGCATTTTATATCTCTATCAAGGTCCTAATTCATAGTGAAGCTGATGAATTTCGCAAAGCAGAACATACTAAAAGTTCAATGATTTCGCAACGAACTTTGCTTTTCTTACAAGCAGAGCACGCTTGGACTGGGCGGCGAGGTGGTGGTCGCGTATTTGAGCTGGTAGTCGCGTCCATAACGGTGAAGAACTGTCCAACAAGTCAAGATTTTTCTCATATAAAGACTTGGTCGCGAAGGCGATACATCCGCAGTCTGGAGGACATCCGAAACGATCAGCGGTCACTAACCTGGATTGAGTAAGCAAGAAAGTCTACAGCTTTCTACTTGACAATGCTATGCGATTCTATGTAGTGGATGGGAGGAATATGATGCCGTATGTGCTGCGGTACTAAATCTACTGGCAACCTCGCAAGGGCGTCCAAAGGTGCACGCTTCGCGAGCGCAAGAAGATTCAAACGCAGATCTCGAATGGTCTTGTCTTCCTCTTCAGCTTGAATCACACTCTGATCCACATCCTCCATCTTCATCTTGGTATCTTCCAAAGACCGGAGCTGCTCATCCAACTTTCCAATGATCCCAGCGGTGTAATCCAGCACTCGGTTGAACAAACTGGGTCCTTCAATTGGTTGCGGCTGCGCTTTGTTTTGTTCATCCTTGATCGGCGTCATCTCAACATCGCCATCTTCGTCCATCTTCGGTCCCTCTTTGCCTTTTCGTCCCACCCACACCTCTTCGCTGACGAAGAGTTCATCTGGGGTCTTGATTAAGGCAGCCATATCTATCTTCTGGGCGCTGATATTTTGAAGATTCATCAAAGATCGTGCCAGCTGCGGATATGCCTCCAATGACATCTTCACCTGAGTACTGATCACCTCCGAATTTTTGTCGTCAATGCTATGGCGGTCAGAGTCCGGTGCCGACTGTCGAGCGAGCTCATAGGCTGCCTGCCGTATGAGTGAATGTCTTCCTTCAGTCAACGGATCAACTATATGCCGTTCAATCCATCGAGAAAGAGACATGCCGTTCACTATCGTGGAAGATCGCGGACTTTCCTGACCGTCTGGAGTGACGAACTCTGCCAGGCTTCTCACATAGGCATATCCATCTCTACCACCATACACCACGTCCCGGAGGTAGTCCTCCGCTTCCATTGCATTCTGATTATTCCAGTATGCATCCGCCTCAGAAGCTTCCTCACTGGTAGAAGAAGAGGCAGAGTCGATACTCTCCCGGATGGTATTGAATACAAACCCTTGCTCTGCCGCGGCATAATCGGGGTCCTCTCCAGGATTAAGAGTAGGAATATGCGCAGGCTTCGAAACATTGTTTTTTCGAGCAGCCATCTCCTCAGCCAATCTCCCGGCCAGAACCGCAAAGGATCCAAAATCAGTGGGATGAGCTTCGCGTGGCATCTTCCACGCGTCGACAATCTCGAAAGGATCATGGGAGTCATCGTCCTTATCTTTGCCTTTATTGGAGACACGCGCTGGGACTGATTTCGAGACGATCCAATGTTTAAGTTTTGACGATGGGGTTGAGGCGATGTCTGGGAAAGAGGGAATCGGTCGGGTCTCTGAAAGGGTGACTGGGCCAGGGAATGATGGAGTGGGTTGGGGTTGTGGTTGAGGTGTTTGGGAAGCTGTCCGGTCGGTTTTTGTGTTTTGTGGAGCGAGAGGAACAGAAGGAACCAGGAAATGTGGAGGATAGACTGGAGTAAGGAAAGGGCGGGTTAGTGGATCTGGGGCGAGGGCTGATAGTATTGTAAATGGGTCTTCCACTAAATGAAGATCAACATGGTGGGGTGCAAAGTGCCAGAACCTTACTTTGTGTATATGCAAGGCTGCCATCGGCGTAGTAAGGAGGTCCTTCCTTCTCAACACGAAGTCTCTCCTTCTTTGTCTTGTATTTCTTGCCTAGAATTTGTCAACGGGTAATCAAGGGAGGCAGCGATCTTACTAGCCTTTCAACTTGAGCCCGAGCATCATCTTCGCCCAGTCAGAGCCAGCCGGAAAAGCCCCCAGACCGTCCTTGGAGCCAGGCAAACGACCTTCGGCATCGATACTCTCCCCCTGGGCTGCACCAGGCGCGGCCGGGTCTGGTTTGCGCTGCTGAACAGCTGCCCTAGTAGTCCTCCGTCCGGGGACAGTCGA
The DNA here is from genome assembly GCA_900068915.1 of Megacollybia platyphylla. NCBI lineage: Eukaryota > Fungi > Basidiomycota > Agaricomycetes > Agaricales > Porotheleaceae > Megacollybia > Megacollybia platyphylla. The sequence goes on along the minus strand of CEMS01905591.1, from coordinate 3,228 downwards.
AATGACAGACGCTTCTCGTGAAGGGACGACTTCCATCGCTGGGTTATAATCCTCATCCTCATCGACATGTATATTGGTGACATCGTCGTCCCTCTCTACATCGATATCCCAGCTTGTCTCATATTGGATGACTGTGGCAGCGGCCTTGGTTATATGCTCCATGCCCCAAGCCTCTACACGCTCTGCTTCGGTGTAGTAGATAGAATCGGGAGCATTGAATGCCTTGCAATTAGATGTTACAAGGCGAAAATCGTCTGTGAATTCGTCCAGAGACCTGTATTTTCCTTTGTCTACTTTGGCAGTCATTGTGCCGAAATCCATTGGTCGCTTGATAAGATCTGCATATCCTGGGACTTTGGAGACGTCTACGGGTCTGAGGAAGAAACCATAGTCATCTTTACTGGACAAGAGTGAGATATAAGAAACGATTTTAGTGTGCGCACCGCTTAATCTGAGCGATAAGCCTTTTCAGGACCTCCTTGAGAGGCTTTAATTTGAGGGGTCGAGAGGCCTTGTTCTTCTCTTCATCTGGATAGCCCGTGTAGTATTTCTGTTTCTGTCTCCCCTTGGATTTCTTCTTATTATTCTTAAGCTTCTTTGCAGGCAAGGGACGCGCTTCAGGCTCTGGTAAATCCTCAGGGACAGGTGGCGGCGCTTTGGCAGCTTGGAGAGCCTTCAAAGAGGGCAAGACAAGCTTGATTCCAGACGTTCTAGGAGCAGGAGTTTCATGGTCAGATTCAGAAGATTCAGATGCAGTGCTGGAGCCAGTTTCATAGCCAAGTTGAACAAAGCTGTCGTCCATGATTTGTTCACGGTCAGACCAGGTCGGTCACGTGCTACTTTGCAAAAATTCTGCGAAGTTCCGTCTGACTAGGTTTGACTGATCCCGGACTGGATGAATGTTGATCCAGAAGGAAAGAAGATATGGTGCATATCATGATTCAAGACGATGCTTCAATCTGGGGAATCACTAGGTTCAGATGCAAGGCACAGCTATTCCAAGTCTAACGATAAGCGCCTCCAGGCTACGATCAACTAGTTACAATCAATCGATCGAGGGACTGCCCGAGACTCGACTCGTGTAGACCTCAGTAAGAGACCTGTGCCACCATGTCGCCGTATCGCCATCGGTCCACGCTAGCGTGTGTCTAGACATCTTAGCTTCAAGTTGGACAGTAGCGTGCTGTCATTGCACTGAGCAGCTTTGAAATATTGATGATAGATGCCCATGGCCAAATTTTGAGTTCTGCATTACTTACCAGCAGGATTGCGAGGCTGCTAAGCGTCTTCACCGCCAACGCCGAACATGTGAAACACATTCAACTTGTTCTCTTTCCGTAATGTCCAACCTCAGAACAATTCCCGCTGCATATCAAAGTTCCGGGCTTCAGCTCCTAGCTTACTTGAAAGCTTTGTACCAGCTTGGGAAAAGACCCTGAGCGCCGAATCGACGGTTGCCAAGTCATAGGGTCCTTACTTATATCCAGACTCTCATCCAACTTTCTGCAATGTGTGCGCTCCCAGTTGGAAACGACATCTCCACTCCTTTCAATTTCAAGGTACAGAGCTTACTTGCTTTAAAGATGTCTCAGTAGCTCTTAACAGCACGAAATTCATGTCAATGCACGATTCACCGGATTTCCTGCATCCTGGCGTTACTATGGCTTGCCCGACGGATGGGCTGCTGCTCTGCAGAGCCAGCCTGCGCAACAAGAGACCCCTTATCGTCGCCCTAGAACCTTCTTGCCGTCTTTCAGGAAACTCTCTCCATGTCGTCGCTGGAAGAAAGTCTGGGCATCGTGGACTGTTCAACTCTATCCACACCCTGAAGAAGACGAAAACATCTCCCTTCCTTTCAATTTCAAGGTAAACTCAACGCCACTAAGCTATGATACAACACTGACGTAGTGTGTGCGCTAGCATGAAGTCCATGCAAATAGCAAGTAAGTCTCTTTCTTCACATTGGATCGCTAAATCACTCCAGACACACCACTTCATGGCACGCAGCTCTCATCCTGGCCGCTGAAGATTCATGGCAAACCACTCTAGCATACTCCCAACATCAACGAAGCACTACGGCAAGAGGCAGACGACCAAAATTTCTTACATTCGCTTTTCCTCGACCCTTGCGGCGCAAAAGACGTCATGACGCCGATATCATCCCTTCATCCTGCAACCAAATGCAACCACCACGTACGTCCTACTTCATCCCACCTCATATCATAACCCTCTTCGTAGCACCATACCCCGAACCCAAAACAATCTATCTCAAAATCAGGTTCACCGATGTAGGCACTGGTCCCTATCGTTCCACCTTTGTCGTGTACGTACAACTCTCCGCATTCTGCCGTTCTCGATCCAAACTCGGTTTCCAGAAAGACAGGGATGTCGTTTCGAGAAGTCTTGAAGCTTGTGTGTGAGCGGAGAAGGCTAGATCCACACTCTTACGCTTTCATCCTCGATTTTGGGGATCAAAAGGGTTGCTTCAAGGTTCCACTTGACCATACGACCGTCACTCCTTCCGATAACTTTCGCGAGTTGACTTTGATGAGGCATTATTTTTGATTTTTAAGCAGGTTGTTCACGAGGAAGTTGTCCATTCATATGTGTAACATCTAGCAAGTATTTAACTGTGTAAATCATTCTGGTATATGCATTGACGTTCGATTATACAACGGCGCTTAGGGGGGGCAATCGCTGTGCAAGTGACGCTGCTCTGCTGATCGTCTCCCTTACGCAAATTGTAACGACCAAGTTCTCTCCTCAGCGGCCATAAATCTTCCCTGAGCCTCTTCCTTGCGTTCGCAGAACCCTCCGTCTTCCGTCACTTATTGTATCCGTGACAGACGGAGGCCGTTTCTGACTTACTGGAGGCCTAGCACCTCCCCAACCACTGAAATCGTAAAGGGCCGCGCGCGGTGCTATCTGGAAGCGCAAGTTGTGAACGCTGATCCTGAAGTATAGTATTAGGTAATCTGCGAACCTCAAGCATCAAAAGCGCGTTCACAGTAATTTCGGTTCCTGCGTTATATCAATTGGAGCATATGGGCTGATTGAAGGACTTGGAATGGCAAATCAAATGCTATCCTTCAAGCGAATTGAGGAAAGTTTCGACAATTGGAACGGTTCCCTCTCAGTATCAAACTGTCAGGTTTACCATAGCGAGTGCAACGGAATGAAGGAAAAGAAGGCGCGAGAAAGACTGACATTGGCGCTTGCTCTGATATA
>CEMS01905587.1:0-15536 GCA_900068915.1 Megacollybia platyphylla | reverse complement strand
GACATTGACAACTACACACAGTCTATTTCACTAACCCAGCCAATCATATCACCGATACAGAACAATGAGCCCATCCTATCTTCTCCCGAGTCTTCTCCTGAGTCTTCTCCTGAGTCTTCTTCACGCCCAGTTGGAACCTTTCTCGTCCACCAAAACATTCCTTCTGCGCCACTCTTACCCAAGACACCCGGCCGGAACAAGAGAGGTTTCAAGGCTATGAAGGATTTCTTCAGTCCTTTACCACTCGAAAGAATGTTTGAGCCACCGTCTCCACAATCTGAGCCAGAAACTGCTCAGCCTAAGGACGATATCATTGAAACAGACCTTCCAGCTCGCAAAACAAGTGTTGCTTGTCAGTTCACATTCACAGCACCGAGAAGAGATCTTCTAGATCCAAATTTCAATGACAAGTCGCTGCCACAGGCAGAGAGCACTCCAACTCCTCCCAGTGCCACAGCCCCTTTGACCGACCCGCCATTGCGTCTATTTCAATTCCAGTACGACACTTTTACCCGCGACCACCTCTCAGCTATGGTAGATTCTATCGCAGTTAACACTCCTTCTGGTTCTACCCCGTCTCCCGCAGCTCAACGTGCTCTCTCCCGTGTCTCAGAGATACCTAGCCCCAGTGACAGCTTCTCCCATCTGCGGAGTGCCAAGCGTGTCAAACTGAGCCCCGCTAGTGATTTTAGTGACGGTCAAGTCTCTATTGCTAGACCACGTCTGTATGGTAAAGACTATGTCGGTGCTTCACGCTCCCTCATGCAGCAAATCCGCGAAGCCCGGGACTTTTCGACTGTTTCTACAGTTGCTAGTGCTAAGCAATCTCCCGCTGAAGAGAAAGGTACGTTGTGCTTATTCTGAAGCAGTAATTGATCAGCCTCTAGCTCCTCCCGCTGATGCTCAATCAAAACTCGCTGCCAAAGGTGGGTATTCATCCTCGAAATTTCGCCAGCAAGCCGCCGATTTGATGGCTCAAATAAAAAACGACCTGCAAGGACAGAAACGGGTGTTCTCCGGCGACACTGAGATATCCTCTGACCATACACGTCGCGATGAAAAATTTTCCTTCTCCGACAAGGGGAACCAAAACCTTCCGCGAATACCATCAGCTGCATCCACTACTACATCCAAAAAATCCTACCACGACCTCACCCACGGCAAACCTCCTTTTCGCTCAGCTAAAGACCTTGTTGACGTTGTGTCCAAGTTGACACTTGATGATCACCATCCTGTCAATGTCGAGCCGATCATTGTTCAATCTACCCATGTCGATCCTCCAAATCCGGGTCTCCTTTCAGTTCCCCAATTTTACGCTGCGTCCTCTATTCGTTCTAAGACAAATGAAGACCTTAATCGCTTCGTGTCGTCGAGCACAGCATCGGGGACCACGACACTCACTGCAGGCAGTGCTGGATCCTACGTCAAACATTCTGGGCCTGCACAAATCAGAACTATTGCCCCGAGCGATGTTCCTTCCCTTCCTCAGAAGCTGGGTAACATGTATTTTGACAAGGCCCTTATGAAATGGGTCAAGCAAACTGGCCAAGCTGCCGCCGGGCGCGATGAGTTGGGCGAACATCTTCCTGTCGAAGAATCGAGCGAAGATCCTTTTGAGGACATCGAGAGTCTCCGAGACGAGGCAGATGCTGAAATACAGCCAACCGAACTCAGCCGGGTGGAAGAGCAGTCTGAGCTAGATGACGAAGAGGAAATGGAGTTGACCAGTTTTGAGACGGACAATCCTACTGCCAGGGTTGTTGATGTCATGACCGGTGTTGCAACTGATACTTCCGACTCTGATTCCGATGATCCAGTGGATGACATTCCTCTTGAACGGCCACAAATTGCTTGCGAGACTGAGTTACTTTCCCCTGAATTACCAACCGTTGAACCCCCCGTCCCAACCGTTTCAATAGCTGTTCCACGCGATGGGGGTGCGACTCCATCCGTCACTCCGATGAGATCTGCGCTGAAGACCCATTCTACCACCCCCTCATCCACCCTTCGGTACCAGACGCCTATGCGGAGGGGCCACCGGCGATCGGTCAGTTTTTCTGACGGTAAAAGGGATGGTCCGATTCGCGGACTAGGGCGAGACGGAGGGCATGGAGATGAGCAGCAAGAATCGGCAGTAGTGAGTTTCGTACCTTCCGCTAGGTCGAAACGAATTGCAAATATGATGGAAGCATTGGAAAATTCAGGTGCGGATTTCCGACATTATTCCATTTACGTTTTTTTCAAGCTTTGGTTAGCATCCGATGATGACGAAGATGAATCACCGTCCAAGATATACAGCTCTGGAGAGCGGCCAGAGGAGATACAGCCCCTAGCAGAGCGGCGAAGTCGGGGGCCGTTTTTGGGATCAATTGCGCATCGCTCTTCGCCGACCAGTGCAAATGCCACGTTCTTGACTGAATGCTCGTTTGGAGTCGCTCATGATCGACTAGTGCAGGTGATCACCGACGTTGCACCGTTTGAACCGTACTGGGACCAGTTGACCACTATCGATTTATCTGCGAAGAATGTCGAGAGTGCGGCTCGACTCAAAGAGTTCTTACCTAGACTGGACACGTTGAATTTGTGAGTGACTTTTTTTACGTTGCATTCCATTTGAGCTGTCTTCAGAAATTCTAATCAGCTGTCATGGTTGAGCGGGCTTCCCGGAAGTGTACGGACACTTTCTGTCGCATCGAATAGGTTGGTGGTGCCATGTTTAGGTCTACGCGATATGATTTTTTTTTTTGCAGGCTCACGAGTGTTACTTCATTTCATCATCTGCCACACCTTGTGAGTTTGGACATCAGCAAGAATGATATCGAATCTATCAGTCGTAAGTGCTAATGACCAAAGGGGGAATGATAAATGATTTTGCCTGCAGAGCTAGGGTGCCTGCGGCATTTACGAGAACTGAGGGCCGACTCGAACAGGATCAGTTCTGTGCACGGAATCGAAGGGTTGAGCGCCCTGGTGAAGCTCAGCCTGCAAGGGAACAATATACGATCTGCAGATTTTGCGGAAAGTCGGTGGTAAGTATCTAGATCAGATCGTTCATAATGTCCTGACGAAAATAGGACTCGGTTAGAATTGCTGGATCTGAGCCATAATTGCTTAGATAAGATGTCCGATGTTGCATGCCTGTCTTCGCTGATTGCCTTGAACATTGGTGATTAATTGGATTTTACGGTTCAATTTACAGGCTGACTGGTTAGTACAGATCATAACTACATCGAGAGTTTCGAAGTGCGTAGCCCGATGCCGAAGTTGAGGATTTTACGGGCTAGTGGCAATCGACTTGTGAAGATGAATCTAGGTCCCATGGCGAATCTTCGAACGCTGTATTTGGACAATAATTCGCTCGTGTGCCTTGTGAAGCTGGAGCGACTGACCAAGCTGGAGAACCTGAGCGTACGGAATCAGGGTGGAAAGGGATTGTAAGTTGGATTCATTTGTTTTTGGCAAGGATGGAATTTACCGGATCTTGTAGAATGCTGCTGACTCGTGAGATACGGGATGTGAAGCGCGCTTATCTTTCTGGTAAGTTGGGGACAAAGAACAAGGACATTGTGTGGGCTGATTTGATGGCAGGCAATCCAATCGGGGATTGTTTCTTAACCGAGGCTTGCTATAATCTGGTTTATCTGGAACTGGCTGGATGCCGGTTAACTGCTCTCCCCGAAGGGTTTGTGCGCCTGATACCGAACGTGCGAGCACTGAACCTGAACTACAACTTTTTGGAGGACATAGGAGGGCTGGAGGGGCTGACCAGGTTGCGAAAGCTGACTGTTGTTGGATCACGGTTGAAGGGGACCAAGGCATTGATCCGTCTATCACAACAGATGCCTGATCTAGAAACGGTGGATTTCAGGTACGTTTGTTCGGCATGCTCTTTGTTTACCTTATTGGCCGCAGAATGAATCCGTGTACGCTTGGATGGTATCTTCCGTTGTTAACGAAGGATGACCCTGGGGAGTGGGTGGAGTTGGATAATAAGTTCCGTCGAGACCTGCCTGATGAGTTGTACATTGGACGACTTGCATACCGAGGACTTGTGATGCGAGGGTGTCCTCGACTGCGGGTTTTGGATGGGATAGAGATAGGGGAGAAGGAACGGAGCAAGGCAGAGAGGCTGCTGAGAGGGATATTAGGAAAGAGACCGAGATGATCGAGGCGTTGAGATCAGGATTTGCGTACCTTTGAGATCTAGTATGCGAATAAGGTTTGATGAGATGAGAAAGTGAGCTGGTTCAAGGGGTGGTTCAGATTGCACAGCATCGGTGCCTGAACTTTATCAAGCCGATAATATAACCAAGTATGGGTGTAGTTGTAGTGAGCTGGGGCTGGCGGATGGTGTCCAGGAGAGAAGTGAATTGACAGGATTGCCGAGGAGAGAGATTGGCCGTTGTGACGGGATATCGAAAGAGGATCAGAGATAATTTTCTTCGGAGCAAGTTTGCTAATCGCTCCCGAATTAGACACAGCTTGCCCAGTAGAGAATAAAAGCCGGGATTCCCTCCATCAGTGAGTTTGAAATCTGTACTCCCCTTTACTTATGATTGAACAACCCACAACACAAGCAGGGGACGAGCTCAACTCGTACAACGTTGCTCAGCTCGAGTTTGCTCTGTGAGTAGATGTGGAGGCCTTTTATGAAATGACACTGACTTGTCGGCTAAGGACCAAGACGGACGATTTTTTGCTGTGAGACCCTTTTTTCAATGTTTTTTTTTATTTGTCTGACTTGTTGTTGACAAGATTTACTCCTGATTACGACTCGCGAAGGATGTCTTCGTCTGCCAACTCTGAGACTGATAGCAGCTCTGCAAAGCGGGAGAGCCCGCAACCTGAAGAAAGCAAGGGCTCAGGCGTGCAGCTGCCCTCCATCTTTACGACGTTTGAAGATCCTCACCGTCGGGCATCGCTGCCGACGCTGCACTCTGAGAGTCGGCGTATTTCACCGTATGTCGGGCGACAATACGCGCCTTCGTCGCTGGCGACGTACACATTCCCGCCGGATACTCCGTACACACCGTACAGCGATGAGGGATGGAGTCCCGGGATTGTCCGGCCGAGTTCTACGCCGGGTGACCGTGGGCCGATGTCACAGGCACAAATGTTCGCAGGCTCGGCTCGTATTTCGGGTCATCATGATCGGAGGGGAGGCATAAAGAGCGAGTGGTCGTTCCCTAACCCGGATTTCGTTTTGCCCACAAACTTTGAGATGCCCTCAGAGTCATCGCCGCCGACTTCAACACTCGTTGATCGCCCACAAAGGAAAAGAGGCAAGCTGCCCAAAGAAACCACAGACTTTCTCAAGGCATGGCTGCATCGTCATTCAGACCATCCTTATCCTTCAGAGGAGGAAAAGAAACAACTGTGTCATGCTACTGGCCTCTCTATGAGCCAGGTTTCAAATTGGATGATCAATGTAATGCTCTATTTCATTCAAGATTCACTATTGCTCACAATTTATTCAAGGCTCGTCGTCGCATTCTAGCCCCTGCTCGTCCCTCGACTGGCCCGACAACGACGGCGCCTTTTCCACCCAACGGGCGCAATCCAGCATTGCATTCTATTCTAGACCGACGTGCATCGTTGCCTACAGCTGAGAGCTTGCAGTTGTATCATCCAATGACTCTGCAGTCGCTGCCTCCTGCACATGACTACAACAGTCGACCCATCATGCGATCCCATCATCATCATCATCAGATGCCCGTGTTGTATCCACCCTCTGGTCTTTACAATGAGCCCCTTTCAGCTCCTCCCACTTTCCCCCCGCCTCAACAACTCTTTAACCAAAATTATCTTCCTTCGTCCTCGACCAGTCCCAGGTTGCCCCCGCCCCCCAACAGCAACCCTCAAGAACCCGAATATTTCAGTCGCGACAACTCACAACCAGGTTCTGGTTACGCCACCCCGCAGTAGTGTGAAAAAAAAAGACCTTGTTTGTGTTATCTATTGGTATACCATTGTTTTTTGCACAGTATCAAATATACCGTTTCCCGTTCGATGTGTTTNTTTTTTTTTTTTTTTTTTTTCATTTACCCTGCATCTCGATTGATCTTCTCACGGCTCCGGAGAATTCTGCAAGAGCTACGTACTGCACGGACGCGAAATTCAGAGGGACTGTGCCCGAAGACCGACGACTACCCAGCGCTTATTGATGCGATCAAGCAATCTACCCTTTCCTGAACATTGAATGGAAGATCGGTCAAGGAACTGGCCCATGGAATGCGAGGCAAGGTAGCTTAACTTGGTCATTCGCGGCTACAAAGGCACTGATTCCGCGGCGTGGCGTACGACCGCTAGTTGATGGATACCAAAGGCGATGCAACCCAGGGTCATCGTTCCTTTCATCAAGGGCTCCCTTCATGTCAATGAGCGTCAATGCGGGAGACAGATTATGCCAGTCACGATCACGAGTCCAAACATCTCTCACGTCCCCCTCGCAAGCCCCCCTCAACAGCGAGTCCTACATTAAAGTTGGCCTCGCAACAACTTTCCATATCTTGAAGAAACAATAGAGCACGCCAGAAACGTTCTTCTTGATCAGCGGGGCAACCAGTACGTTCAACTGAGCTCTCTCTCGCGCTGCCGTTTTTCATTCCAGATCCGAGAGCGTCGCAAGATACCAGCAAGGAAAATAAATGCCATAGCTGTACACATATCACGTGATCATCATGAGTGATCCATTCGCGCCACTTACTGTAGACCAGCAGAACGCCCTCGACACCTTTAGAGAAAATCTCACAACCGCGGGGCTCTATCGTCCTTCCTCGCACGACGAAGCAACCCTCATCCGATTTCTTCGCGCTCGGGGTTTTGATCCCGCAGCAGCACAGCAGCAGTTTGCTGCAACAGAGCAATGGCGCAAGCAACACGACGTCGACAATCTTTATGCATCCTTCACAGCAGACGAGCTACAAACAAGTAGACGTTTCTATCCGAGATGGACCGGGCACAGAGACAAGGTCGGTGTCCTTTTTTGACTTTTTGAGTATCAAACAGTCGGTCATCTCAGCATGGCGTTCCTTTGTACGTCTACCATCTCGCTTCCCTCAAGCCACTTCAAAAGGAACTAGACGCGGTGCCCCCAGAACGTAGGTTCAAACGCATGGTCGCATTGTACGAATACATGGTCAAGTTCACCTTGCCGCTCTGCTCGTCCCTCCCCCATTCTTCCAACGCCCCAGTCGCTACAACTTCCATCATAGACCTCAAGGACATGTCACTCGGGGCTCTCTGGTCCTTTAGATCTCATCTTCAGGATTCTTCACGTCTCGCCACAGCAAACTATCCAGAGACATTGCATGCCATTGCCGTCGTCAACTCTCCCAGCTTCTTTCCTACCGTTTGGGGCTGGATCAAGGTCCGTTCTTCCATCTCATCACTTGCACCCAACACATCCTGTCCAGGGTTGGTTTGACGAAGGCACCCGCAATAAAATTCATGTCCTTGGTTCAGACCCAGGCCCTACCCTCTTGCAGTTCATTCATCCTGCAGATCTACCAAAGCAATACGGTGGCAACCTAGATTGGTCCTTTCAGGATGAACCAGATCTAGACGACGACGTTAGAAAGGTTTTGATACATGGCTTTCCACACGGACCAGTCGTCTTTCGCGATGAAAACGTCCTCCCCGCCACTGAAGCCCTTGATTTGTAACGTGTAAATATAATTTGTAAAAACGCGAGTCCAGCCAACTTAAAGGGAATGAATGGTATGGCGCATTCTGGCACGCTACAGTAAATTCTACACCGCTTTGTTACAATAAAACTATCAGCAAGAAATAATGATAATCTAATTAGTCGCAATTTATCAGTCCTTCTCTTGTACCAATTCCTCGTCCACAGGTTCAGCAGACACACCATCCTCATTCCAAATCTGTAGAAACTGTTATAACAATCAGAAAACGTCACAGACAATAAGACAAGTAAACTAGACCTGCGATCTTTGCACCCCAATATCCTCTGTCGTGATTATAGGTTTCAAAGCAAACTGAAGCCGATCCCAAGAAATACCCTTGTCGTGACGTTTCGTGGCCGCCTTGTCTCCTAGCGCACTCTTCTTGTTCAACACAAACTTTTGACACTTGTCTTCCGACAACCCGTATAGGTTTTTCAGATAAGCCTTCAGCTGCATGACCATCGCAATAATCACAGACGTTCGAAAAACAGGTATCTGGTCCTCCACCGCTTGCAGAGCAATATCTGGTCGTCCAGGCCGACTGTCCACATCCATAGCATCATCACCTCCCTGCAACGTCGCGGTAGACGCAGCAGCTGGGTTCCGTATTTGCGAAAGTAAATGTGAAGGGGATACAGTCTCCAACAGTGCCATCCCCGTCGTCGAAAGCACATCCGTCAAGCATTTGATAATCGTCAAAACCTCCTCCTGTGTCTTGTACTCGAATGCACCAAAGTTTTCTGTCATGTACCGTGCAAAGTCCACGTCTTCTTGAGAGCTGGCATAAGTCTGTCGTTCCTGATACACCTTCACCAGTGATTTGAGAAAATCCTGCCTGGTTGGCCTCTTCTCACGGACAAGAGAATACCAGCGTTGTAGAAGAGCAACAGGTGACGGTTGCAGACGAAATCCTCGAACATTCTCGCGAGAACCGCAGATTTTGGCCTGATAGGTGAACGAAGCCCGCGCGCTCACAGTATAACGCGTGTTCAGCAACGAAGTGTGCTTTGTATGAAGTATAGAGTGGAGCGCTGCTGCTCGATTACATAGGGTGGCATTCGGACTTGTCTCCAACGCAATAATGACAGGAAATGATTGCAGAGGATGTGCAAGACCTTGTTTGACAGTGAAACTGAGGATATCAATCGCAGCAAGTTGAATCGGTCCATTTTGAGACAGCGCGGCATCCAGAATAGGAGTCAGGTATCGTTGGACGATAGCCGAACTGACTCTGAAGACAACTGTCAACGAAACATGTGCCACAAAAAGAAACTTTACCCAGAATCCGCAAAGCCGTCGGTATTTCCAATGAGTTCTTCCATATTTACGTTCGAAGGAACCTTGATGGTTCGTTTCGTAGATGCAGATTCTGAAGATCCGTCAGGCCTGACTGGCATCGAAAGAGGGACAGACCTTTCTCTTGCGCAGCATGTTTCGTGGCCTCGGAGAGCAAAAAGTCCTGCATAATCTTGAGTAGACGTCCATGAGCCTCTTGGTCGTCAGACTCGAATATCTTGTCCATGAGGTCGGCAGAGCTTTCGAGGGTCATAAGTGTAGGTTGCGCACGGAACAAGAAGCCTAGGCATTGTAATATGCGGGCACGCAAGCCAATATTGTCATATTTGGCGTGCAGCTTCAGCATACTGTTGTAAACGTGCTCTGTGATCGAGCCTTCTGAGATAGAAGATAGGTCTGGTTGAAGAGTGGGGTGACTGTCCCGAATGCTATTAAAGTCGCAATGCTCTGCCAGCAGACACACTATGAAGATCAGTATGGACAAGGCTTTGACCTCATTGGGTGCAATGGCTTGTGTCGTCGGTCTCTGAATGGCCTGTTGGAGGCGACCTAGAGCAGCATCAGCATCGCCCAGTGACACTGCAAGTACAAAATCTACCGTTGCATGACTTGAGCAGGGCAATTAAGCGACTAAAGTCATGGGTAAGATGTTGAACCACGGCACAAAGGCAAGCGACAGTTTCCTGCAGAGCCTAAGAGGCATAAACGACTTTGACGTATTGAGAATACGACAACTGACCGCAAGACCACCAATAGAAGAGGGTTTGATGATCATCGGTTGCAGTATGGTCTGCAACTCTGTGCCAAATTTCGCGGCAGTCCTTGGCAAATGGGGGATAGAAGCGCGGAATATCTTGAGCAAGTAGTCGGATGTGACCTGCTCCTCGGTCTGTACTGGTTCAGCATCAATGCAGATGTTCATGAACATACTGACCGTGGTGGCATTCTTGAGATATGGTAAAAGGGTCGAAGCATTGGTGGCAGTTAGGAGAACAGGGTATGCTGATACAAAGAGGTAGATAGCCCGGATGCAGTTTACGACGGTCTGTGAGAAGTTGAATGATGATGATCTAGTCAGGAACTAAGGACGTACGAAGCCAGGTAAGTCCGACGCGTCAACCAAACCGTCAATGAGGGTCTCACAGATCTCTGTGTAGTGGGTATGAATGGTCTGCGCATCATTACCCTCTTTCTCGCTGATAATCTTATGCAGGATGTCTTCCAGAGGCGATTGACGATCCTTGAAATTACCGGAGACACCCATGATAACAGCAACCTTGGCGAGGAGAGGGCCCTTATCCTTGCTATGGGTCTTGCTCTTTGTTACGGCCGTTGCTGGAAACCACAGCTCTTCGATAGTTCTAATAGCTAGATCCTTCACACTATCGTCTTCATCGACCATTCTAAGCACCAAACGAGTGGCAATGTCGACTTGACGTGGTGAATCGCTGATGACGCCATAGAACGACTTCAAGAGTTTGATGACGCGTTTTCTGACACTGAGGCCAGTGTCCTGGAAAGAAAGAGGATATGAGACAGAAGTTGGAGATGTGTTCGTTACTTACAGCCATACGATCAGCTATTTTCTGGTAATAGTCGCCAGCGACGTCTGGTCGGTCGACCATGTATTTGCCAATCAACTCGACTGCTGCGTCTCGGACAGCAGGTGAACTGTCTAAGAGGTGGCTCTCAATGGAGCGCCGAACGTTTGCCGCAGAAAGGATCGTGGCATCACTCGTAATGATCTGGCCCAAAGCCCTTAGAGCTTTGGTACGAACAAAAATAGGTGGGGCATCAAGTGCTTGCAGTATTTTGTTAAGAATCGGTTGAAACGAGTTCCTCAGAGTCTGAACGGACCCCAACTGCTCTGCTATTTGATCCACCCGAGCAACCTCTTCCTGAGAGCCAAAATCGAAAACGTCAGCATTCTTATCCTTCCAGACCTCTTTCAAGGCTTTTTTTATGGTTTGTCCGAAAGCCAAAAGGTTAGAAGTGTCTTTGAGGTTGAGATCCTCGTCTTCTGGGTCAGAAATCCATCCGTTGACTTGCTTGAGAGAGTGAGCGAGGTCTTGTCCAAGCATTGCCGATGTGAGCTCTTGCGCACTCTATGAAAGATTGTTAGATTGAATCCGATCAGATACTTGGTCGCACATCATAAGCCTGATCATCCGAAGAGCGTTTCGACAGGTGAACTGCGACATCATGGTGGGCACTCAACAGTTTATCAAGTTCTTTGAGGCTTAGAGAAGACGTGATTTCTTCGAGCGGTCTGATGGGCTTGGTGTTCTGCTCTCTTTTTAAGGTAGTTGCCTTGATCTTGGCAGCGATAATTCCTAGATGATCTAGAGCTATCGTCTTGGCGGCGTTGTTGTCACTCTGAGCAGAAGCAGTGTTGACGTCTTCGAGGGAAGACAGCTGGAAGACATATGAGGACACGTTGAATGAATGAATGAAATGTACCATAAACTTCACAACAATTCCGAGGATTAACGTGGCGGCAGGCCATTCTGGCCAGAAAAGCACGGCAAGGACATCCGAGATGAGATTATCGAATATGGTACGGTAGTCCTGTTCGTTCGAGTTTTTCGTTGCTTTACCTTTGCCTGAACGTTGGTTGAGGAAAAGAACAATGGTCTTGGCCGCTTTGGTAGCACCTTCGAGACCTGCTAGATACATTTGAATTTCCTGCAAGAGTTGGTGTGGCGTCAATAAAAGATGGAAGGGTGGTTACCTCAAGGTCTAGCTCATCTAAGAAATCCTCTGGAGGACCATCTAAGCTTACTTGGCTCTCACTGTAGGTGCTTTGCCGCATGGCAACTTGGGCTCGACGTTTTTTGGCAATACCGTGGGCTTGTACTCTGACGTCGTGTGCACTCGTCTGGACGAGCTGCATCAGCAAGGCAGAGACAGTCCGAATGGAACGTCCGTCACGCAGGCGGAACTGTCCAGCCTTTTGGTTTGCAGAATACAACTTTATCAGGGAAGAGAGGATCTCTTCGATTATCCAGGATCGTTGCGACTCGTGGTGGGCGAATATCTGATATGGTGTCACAAAAGAATGCTGAACAATGAAAGACATACGCTGCGAATAAGGGCGAGAGCATCCAGCCTGAGACCTCGCATCGGCGTCTTGTTAAGGGTACGGGTGATTATCCCATCTTTCTTATTCTTAGCAGAAGATTTATGTTCCTTAGCAGTGTCAGAGGAGTCGACGACAAAGAAGGGTTCGATGGCAATGTACACTGCCTGGATGATGATTTCTTCAGACATTGAGACTGGGACCTCGCCGCTAGATTCTCCAGGATTAAGCAAGTTGTTGAGGGATGGGAAGAGGGCAGAGAGGGCTTGGAAAAGTTCATCGAGCATTCTATTTGCTTGGGCAAGGGTTGGATGTGATGAATATGAGTGATGCAGGGCTTGCAAGAGCGAAGAGGAAGTGCTGGTGCTAGATGCTTCTACGAATGGGTATATTATGCGCGTAAGATGGTTCTTTGTAGTTGAGAGACAGAGAGTGATGAGCTCTTCCGAGTATAGCTGGGAAGAGTGAGTTCACTTAGGGACAGGAGGCGGCACGGACCTGTTTAGGGAGTCTATCACTACCCAGGAGGGAGATGATGCATTCTGCAGCCAGTATACTGTCTCGACCTACTTCCATGTCTTTTGCCATGGAAGCAAAGTCATCGTCTGTGGGTTCTTTCTCTTGACAGGGCTCTTCCGTTTCAGCGTCGTCTCCCTTTTTTCCCTTTTTCTTTTTCTGGGGACTAGCAGCTTTGGGGGCGGCAGAGGACTTGAAGGGATCGAGATTCTCTCCGACCCTGACACTGCGCTTCAAGATCCTGAGAAGCCTAGAGAGCAATTGAGTGTCTATGTCGTTCATCCTGCCTTTGCCTTTCTTAGTGGGTGAGCTGCCCAGACGAAGAGTTTTTGTAGGACGCGCGACATGAGAGATATACTTGGAGAGCTTTCTAATGACAGCAGGAGAGAGAAGGGGGGCAGCAGGGTCTGTTGTGAGGGGAGAAAAATATTGAGATGGGACCGTAAAGTCTGGATCTGCAGGTAACGAGTCTTCTGCCTCTGTAATGTCTTCCAGGAAAGCTACGAGTTTTTCGATTGGCGCCCGCTCGTCTCGCTGCCTGCTTTTTGAGCCGTAACCTCCGAGATCGTCCGAAAAGTTGTCTGCCTTTGGAGTGAGCCACGGTTTGAGGGGAACTGCTACATATGCCAATTTTCTCGGAGTAGATGAGTGAGTTGTGCTAGGGGTTGCTGGTACTGAAGTAGCTGGCGAGCCCATATTTGGCGATGAAGCCATACGCTTTATACTTGGAGAATAAAGCTCTGCGACTGGTTTTCTCTTGCGAGGAGTGACTGCAATAGTCGCTGGCTGGCTGATGGTCATTTCACGCGTTTTTTGGGCGAGGTAATTGTTGAAATAGACGGTCGAATCGTCCTGTGACGGTCTTCCAAGTGCATAAGCCAGACTAGACGATGAGGGGTCCATTGGGGGCGGCAGTTGTTGATAACTTTGAGTGTAATCATACTGGTTTTGCTCTGGCGCGTCGCAGAACGAGGGAGGTTCGGCAGTGACGGTCAGAGTGTCGAGATGGCGAGCAACTGACAATTAGGACAAAAACTAAAATTATAGTGGCTTACCATGGCTGGTAGGCGTTGCAGAGAAGGGATAATATTTCAGTAGCGACTGGCCATCGGAAGAGTCCATGATTTATTTCCCACGCCCAGTTTGCGAATGACCACACCGAGGAAACGCGAGCTCGTCATTGTGCTCGTGTTACTGTCTGCCTTGTCTATCATCTTCTCTCAGCCATCAGAGGAGACAACTAAGGTCATCGCCAACAAAATTGATGGGGCCTCAGACTGGAGAACGACTCTGAAATGGACTCGCGTTCCGGAGACTCGCATTCTCGCTCATGTACCTGGCTGGACAATATTTGACAGACTCTACACTCTTAATGGGACCGTGTACGTTGTCACAGACAACCCAGAGAAGGCCCCAAACGCCACCATGATGTACTCGAAGGGCATCTTTGTTATGCCAGGCAGAGAAGAAGAAGAGAAACGAATCCCGACAGACAATGAAATACGTATAATATCAACCCAGCAGGCAAACGCACTATTTGGGCATTCAGCTTCCATCATAGACGGCGTCACAGTGGGTACTATGTGCTTTTTTCTAGAAGAAATTCATCTCACACAGTGGTTGTGCAATGATCCCCCTCAATTGTGAGTCCATCAACATCCATATTCTTTTCTGATTTATTAGCATCACACACTACTACCACTGGTCTGCAGAACTTTGGTACGGCTTCTGGCGTACATATTCCTCTTTAGACCCTCATATATCCTCTTCCGCAAATACCGCCCTACCACCACCAAAACGTCTCATGTTCTCCCGTCTTGATGCCCTTCATTGGCGTGACTATGCCCGCATGAACCAGTGGGTTGTCCGTTCCTCCTTTCCAGGTATCCAAATGGAGTTCAAGGACGATTGGCGTGATCGCGCTGAAATGAACAAGGTTTGGGTCTTTGATAGGGTTGTCCTCGCAGACAGGAGCGCTGCCATGCTCGCCTGGAACTTTGCCCGTTTCCAGCGTACAGCTGCTGCTCCTTTCGGTCTCCCAGGCAGTGTTTACTGGTGGAGTGTCATCCGGAATAAGGTCGTTCAATTCGCTGGCATTGATCCGGATGCATATGCAGGCACTCTGTCAAATCATGACCTCGACGGTATCAGAGCGGGCGATCCACCTGTCGTTACCTACATATCCCGCCAGAGCTGGGGCAGGCGCATGCTCATCCCAGAAGACCACGATCGTCTCGTCTCAGAGTTATATAGACTTCGCGATCTCTACGGCTACGAGGTCCACGTCGTCGAGGCAGACAAGATGACCAGGCGTGACCAGATTCGTCTCGCTGCCAGAACAACAGTACGTGTATATCTTGCAATCAATCTGTCGCATTAAATCCTTTTCAGGTCATGTTGGGCGTGCATGGTAACGGCCTTACTGCCCTTTTATGGATGAAACCCTCCATGCGCTCTACTGTCTGCGAATTTTTCTATCCAGAAGGATTTGCACATGACTATGAGTATACGGCACGAGCCATGGGTATCGAACACTATGGTTTCTGGGGAGACCACTACTTTACAAGCCCAGGGTTACCAGTACAAAACTATCCAGAAGGATTCCAGGGTACTTCTGATTTTTCTTCTTTCTTCCACTGACTCGTTCCTAGGTAATTCAATCCCTATAGACGGCAAAGTGGTTGCTGATCTCATCATTCACCGCTTGTCTCTTAGTGAGGAGGTAGACGATTGATTCGCACCTTCCTGGAACGGACTTACGTATCTTATTTTAGGAAAACGCATTGAAAGTAACGTAGCATCATCTAAATACCACATCATCCATGTACATTTACTACACTGAGACCAATTGAACAATTTGTCAACTACCTCCATGGATCAAACACCTTGTCCAGTGTCAAAATCTACTGTTGGCTGTTCTACGCCACTGAATTTGTCCTGGACGTTCATCACTCAGACTT
>CEMS01905581.1:8599-20424 GCA_900068915.1 Megacollybia platyphylla | reverse complement strand
ACAGTGACTGACCGACTCCGCTACGAAGATCCTGCGTGGGACAAAATAAGCGCACAATCTCATCATGAGCAAGTTTACTCGACTTTACGCATTCCTCTTTAATTCAGATGAAGCATAGACTGCTAACTAGTTTTTTGAGCAAATCAATTAAACAATGATCCTTTTTTTCCGTCCAGATAAATAGCATCAATCAACCTTAATTTCTACGAGACCTGCCACCGTCCGAAGCCATCTTGAGAATTGCGTCTTTGGCGGCAACAATATTAGTTTCAGAGCCTGTGTACCAGTTAGCGATAATGATAGGCCCAGTGAAACATACCAATAATGACAATGGTCGTATTTTCTCTACTGACAGTTATGTCTGCTCCAGTCTCATTACGAAGTCGAGCAACATTAGCACCCTTTGCCCCAACAATCCGAGGGAACAAAGTGCGGTCAGGCATGGTAAGGAAGCCAACGTGCGACATGCTTGCGGCTTGTTGAATCGCTTCAGTGATGGTCTTGCGTGCACGATCCAATTCAGCTTGCCTCTTCGCCTTCAAGGTCCAAGTGGAATCACCCTCCTCTGCGTCTTGGTAGTTGGGAACAACAACCCACTCGGCAGTGGGTGTAGATTCTGTTTCATCATCGATGCGTGCGCCTACGGCAGAGGGTGGATGTGTCGGTACAGCAGATTTCTGGGGGTGGGCTGACTGCTCAACCTGCACACCGTCGTTGCGCAAGTGCCTGAAGAATTGTCCCTGTTGAGAGATGGCGTGATGGTACTTGAGGGGCACAGCTATGGTCTCAGTGAGAGAGGGGGCGGCTGCCGGCCTGACTGAGGCCTGAAGAGGTGATTAATTTAGTTCGCGCGTTATGATGCAAATTACCTTCAGCAGCTCGATACAGCTCTCACATGCGGAGCGAGTACCAATAACCTTCACAATGTTGGCAGGGTCAGAGTCCTTGACATCATCAGCATTCAGAAGCTCTCCAACACCACTGTAAGCACGAGATCCAGGGAACTGAACTTGAGTGTCTGTACGTTTTTGAAGTTCGTCCAGATGTGCGCCGCTACGACCGATGAGGACACGGTGCTGAACGGCGGGAATGTCGACCGCCATCACAACGCGATTACGAAGATTATCGATGTGCTTCTCGATCTCGGCCTTGATCTTGTTTACCAACTTGGCTTCACCGCGTAGACGGACCTCGTCAGAACCAGAGGAGTCACCAGCACGAGGGCTGCACGGCTTGAATGTACAGAACAAATCAACAAAGTGGATTACTCACAATCGAATCAAACCAGCTAAAACCTTGGAATCAGGATCGGTAAGACCGCAACGAGCAACGAGGGCCTTTAAAGCTGAGCCTCCAGGGCCAATGAGACTACGATGATACTTGGGTTCTATGGACATCGTAATGGTGACCTCTTCCGCAACCTGGTCAGCTATGGCGAGGATGGCCACCTTAGCCTCAGAAATGGCCTTCTTCGTACCACGGATAGTGATATTAGTAGTATCAGAATCTTTGGGAGTGTCCACATCGATCTGAGTATCGGTATTGTTCTTGATCTCATTGATAGATGCTCCGCTTTTACCGAGAACACGGGAAACGGTACGTGTCAGGATTGTGAATTTGAGAATGTTGTTAGCCTCTTTTTCGAATTCAACAGCCTTCATGCAGATTAGTACTGTTAGTGACAACACCACAAGGAACATACGTCGAGAAGTTCAGACTTGGCACCCGCAACGCCCTTCTTGCCACCTTTGATCAAAACTTCATCCGGTTTGAGTTGTTCCCTGGTCTTGCCCTCACCATTTTCGGTAGATTGGCGAGGGAACGTGATCTTGACAGAATATTTCTCTTCGAGCCGGATGGCGTATTTGCCTCCCGAACCAATTAACGAAGAATGGTATTGGCTGGGAATCTTGAGCACTTCCGAAGTTTCGTCAGCCTGGCAGACGAGATCAACAAAGACGCAGAAAATCCAAATATACCCACAAGGCGTTCAATCTGTGTCAAGATGCGTCTCTTTGCCTCTTCAACATTTTCCTTGCGACCAGTGATCTGGAGGCATTCATCGTATAAAGTCACCAACAAAAGCGCAGAGCACCCACCTTGACCTTGGAACGTTGATGAGTAGCCTTTTTCTTTTTGCCGCTGTCCTTTTCCTTTTCGTCAACCTCGTCAGAGACGTCCACTTTGACACCGAGTTGATCGCGTAGCTTGTTGACACCAGCACCTTGAGCACCCACGATTCGTCCGACATACTCCCGATCGATGTCAAACTCGACAGACTAGACGAACAATAAATCCGTTAGACCGGGAGACCTTGGTACTTACAAAGCTGTTGACGATTTCATCATTCTTCGCGTCCTCAACAATCTTGAGAATCTCTTTGACCGCACGATCAACGTCAGAGCTGGCACCTCGGACAAGGATGACATCCTCATTAGATGCGTCTCCAGCTTCAGCACCGACTTTAATTGACAATGTTTTGTCTTCCCCGATGATCCTAACACAATCAGTCAGAGATGGCGCGTAAAGAGAGCTTACGCGTTCAAGGTCGTTCCACCTTGTCCGACTACCGCTTCATGCCAACGTTTCTCTACCGGGATGGTCTGGCTCTTGACATCAGCGGCGTCCTTCGCGAGCTTCTGGAGTTCTTTGGTCACATCATCAAGATGGCGCTTCTTCTCATCCGGAGAGGGCGAGGCGTTCGGAGAGAAGGGGTCGTATACCAGAAGAACGGAAGACTGTTCAGCAGATTCGGGCGGAAAGTAGACATTCACGTTGTGAACTTCGTGAAATTGTTTCAACCTGGAAGACAAATATGAGCGCATAATTGAGATTAGCAATTGTACAAACTTCTTGGCCTGTTTTCCAGTAATGAAGCGGTGTACAAGCCAGTCGATGGTAACATCGGTAGTGGCCCCAATCAATTTGCCGATGAGCTCTGATACCGTACGAACAACGCCGTCGACAGCAGATTTCTCTCCAACAATGTCAACAGTAAGGGACGTAGCCTTCTCGATCGCAGCCGGGGTAGGAGTGAAGACCGAAACACCAGAATGAGAACTCATGAGGGTCTTCGGATATTGAATACGAATCATATAGGTCAAAAGCTGCCTAGAGAGTGTGATAGGACCAGGAAGAGGGAACTCGTGGATGTATTGCGAGTTTGCCTGTTCCATGACGGCAGATAGACCGGCCGGTAGGTCGCTACCTTGCCCCCATACGACAACTTCGTCACTGGGATCATCAGGTTTAGCAATAACTACAGCGCACTTAGTCTTTGCCATAACATCATCAACTGCCTTGCCGACAAGTAAACGGTGCTGACGTTTGGGCAAAGAGATCTTGAGTGAGGTGAGAGAAGACTTGAAAGTCTCGACAGAAGATTTGATGGCGTCGACAACTCGCACTACAACTTCTCTATCCCCACTGACAATGATCTCCCGGACAGCACGATTGAGAGCTAGATTGATGTCGTGACCCTCTGCAGCCGCCTCGAAAGTGGACTTGCGTGCAAGAACGAAAGGCAGCACGTGTGGGGGGATGTCCTTGACTCGCTGCGTAGCCTTTGAGGTCTTGGAAGCAATAACCTCGTTTATCATAGCCTGGGCTTCGTATACCATGGGCTGAGGACCTATCAAGGTTACCGGCACCGTGGCCTCCTCGTCGTCATCATCCTGAGAAGGAGTGACTTTGCCTGACGATGAGCCGTTAGCGTGGCCATTACCATTGGGAGCAGCAAGGGAGTCCTTGCGAGGAATGTCAACCCGTACACTGGTTTGATTACGGATTTCATTCAATTTATTTCCTGATGTGTGTGAGCTGAGGCAAGCGCAGAGACTATGAGCATACCTTTAGGGCCAATGATGGACGGAATGGTGGAGGCCGGAGCTTGGATGACGAGAGTAATCTGAGTAATATGTCAAAAAAATGCAAGGAAATGCGACCCCAAATAATTTACCACAGGACTGAGGAGGGCAAGAAGACTTCTTTTGGCCTTGTCCAATTCCTTAGCACTCTCCGCTTTAATATGGAAAGTAGTATGGCGGTTCTTCTGATTAGTTGAAGCCTCCAGTTTGACCTTATATTTTGCGGTGACCTGCTTCATGACCTCGCCTAGAGATGTAGGTTTACCATCCTTACCGGCAGTAGGCAAGTCTATCGCAGAGAGAGTGAGGGAATCTGAATGAGACTGTGCTTTGCTGACTGCCGGTTTGATACGAGGGCCATTTGAAGACCCCCAAGTTGGCTTGACGGTAGCATTGGGAGTTGCTGAGGCCAGCGACGGGAAGGCAGCCTGAGAATCAGTGTCAATGTCCTGAACAGCAGGAGTTGCGGCCTTCTTAGAGGGCAAAGGGTCAGCCAAGGAAGGAAAAGGATCGGGTGCTCCTTCGAGCTCATGCCTCCTCTGACGAGTTGTTATAGAAAACATGAAATAGACAGCGGAAGGAATACCTGGAGGTCAGCAGCAGAAAGGGCCATTACGGGTGTCCGAACGAGAAAACCTTAGACGAAATAAACCGATACTGTGGAGGCGGTGGTTGAGTTTGCAAAGTGTTATTCCTCTCACGATCAGTCTTGCCAAATACGTGGCCCGGTAAATTTCTATTTATTTATCGAGTCTATATTTTCTCAGTCCTGTATATGAGGCCTAACCCTAGTCCACCCATTATCTCCTAACCCTAACCATAAATATCCCTCCTCCAGCCCAGAACTCCATGGACTGGCGTAGAGCTGAGTAGAACAAACGAGCGCAGAATTCCAGACCGCATCGGACGCGTTATATGTTGACGTGGATGAATGCGGCTGACATAATCAACTTTCAATGAACTCTCGCCGCTCATTCGCGCTCGCATTACTCATACAGACTTTCTGGCCATTTGCTGCTGCAGACCCTTCATTTCTCTCCGATGCTCTTGTCAGGAAAGACCAACTACAGAATGTCCTCGGTCATCAGCCAGTCAAGATCTCGCAATGCAAGAACACTCAGGTGCTGAGGTTACACAGTCCAGCTTCCATCATCCTCTGACTCTCTTCAGCCCACAGGCCCAATAGAAACTACGCTCTGTGACTTTGAAACAGTTGAAAGTGTTAATGACGATCTGTTTGACAACCTCAAGCTCCTCGTTAAGACTCCCTTCTTCAAGTACTTTCAGGTTGGCTCCTTTCCTCTCCCTGCCGCGTCCTAACTCTCCCAGGTGGACCTGTATCGTGAATGTCCCTTCTGGGATGACTATGGGTCCTGCAACGACCCAGGTTGTGCTATAACTACAGTCGATGAGGTGTGCACTGTGACCATCTTGTTCGACACTGTATTCACACTTGTTCAGAGTGATATACCAGAAAAGTGGAGAGCAAAGTCTCTCAGCAAGGTAGACCCCCTCAAAGACGATGTACGTGTCCATTTACACACGGCTTCTCTCCCCTGAACCTCAAATAGCGTCATATACTTCCGGGTTGTTATTACCGAGATTCAGACTTTTGTTTCCTAGATGATAATACTGGTATGCGTCCTGCCATATTATCTTTCAGTCCTTACACTCTTATAGAAGGGGATTATTTTGACCTTTCTCAAATACCCGAGAGATACACTGGTTATTCCGGCCCAGACGCTCATCGAGTGTGGACATCCATTTATCGGGAAAACTGCTTCGGTCTGTCCGAAATGAACCTCATGAGCTCCAACTCCGCTGCTCCCGTCACTCTTCCAGATACAATGACGGATGTCCTTCGGGAAGAAGGCGATAGTGATACCTGTCTGGAAAAGAGAGTCTATTATAAGGTCGTCTCAGGTAAAGTCAGTCAGAGTCTAACGGCTCCCGCCGTTCATATTGTTAAGGTCTTCATGCTTCTATATCTACACACATCTGCTATGATTGGTTGAATCAGACAACTGGGGAATGGGTATGCTCAATCACCATATGCTTGCCGTTCTTATATTCCGTTAACAGGCTCCAAATCTTCAATGTTTTGCCACCCGCATTGCTTCCCATCCTGAACGACTACAATACATCTACTTTAATACCGTTCTTTTATTACGGGCTGTTGCCCGCCTTGGGCCATATCTGTCTGCCTACGATTATTGCTCAACAGGCACTATGAAGGATGACCAGGAAACAAAGGCCACGCTAACAAACGTCATCTCCATTGCCCAGCGAGCGGGCAAATTTGATGAGTCGGTATTGTTTAGAGGAGAAAACGCTAACGTAGGTTGTACAGCTAGACTCCCCGATTATAATCTATATTATTACCTAGGTTCTCAGAGAAGAGTTCAAAACCCATTTCCGAAACGTAACCCGAATAATGGATTGCATCGGGTGCGACAAGTGTCGATTGTGGGGTAAAGTTCAGACCACTGGCCTAGCAACAGCCCTTAAAGTTCTATTCGAGCTGGATGAAAAGGCCCTAGAGTGAGTTGATTCTAACATTTCCATCTTCACTCAATAAGCAAACACTAGTCCTTATTCGAACTTCAACCTGCTTCAGAGATCTGAGGTAGTTGCGCTTATCAATACCTTGTATCGGTTCAGTGAGAGTTTGGAGGCCACCAACCATTTCCGTAAGATCTGGGCGGAGATCAGCGATGTGGAGACTGAAGAGCTCATTCTCGAAGCTGAAAAGGCAACGGTGGGGAATGTAAGGAGATCACATTGATACCGGTAACAGTATCACTCATCATCTGCAGCCACGACCGTCGCCATTAGCAGGTCTGGAACATCGTGACACTGTGCTAGAAGAAGCCCGGCTTCGTTTCGCTACCTTATTCCGGGTTTGCAAAGAGAGCACTTTGGGGTGCATGACCCTCCTCATGAACGTCTGGTTAAAGGGAGTCAGGGTGATCTCCGCCGTACTACAACCGTCAGGCAAGGAACACGGGCCTACGGGGGGTGAATTTGGAGAGCTGTAGACATAAATTGCACATGTACCATATGATCCACAATCCAGCAGTTAATTTGGGAACGTACATTGGTCACGAGTTTGACATCAGTGACTTTGTACACAGTACACTGTACAGCTTGTGTTCGCCCGGATCGTTCATGAACAGGCACACCAACTATGATCATCCTTGATGAAGAGTCAAGCAAACATGATATTGTCGCTGGCACGACGACTGTCCGGTTTCCCGACCTGGCCACAGTTTCATCTAGGCCATCTTCGTTTCTTCCCGACTATGAGACATCCCAGGCTCTAAATCTTCATTCATTCGACAAACCTCGGTCACCCAGTAGGTTCTGGCATTTTCGGACTGACTCCAAATTTTGGAGAGGGACGCTTTATGCTCTGGTTATTTATGTCGCCCTCACAATAGCTATCGGCATACCCCTGATTGTAACGGTGTGTGTGTCCAGATTCCATGCTTCACGCAGTCCTTGACTTTGCCAGAAAACAAAACCGTCCTATCCGCCCCCGCAACAAGCACCGCAAGTGAGTTTGAATATGATTTTCCTGACTCGTCTAAAATGCCTTTGAAGGTGCGTGTAGCCTGGGACGGGCAGAACCTACAACTTGGCGACTTGGATGCGATGCCACTTTTGGCCGTGGATAATAGCACTGCCTGCAATCAATGGTCGTCTCAGAATGATAATGCAACGAATTCAATTTTCTCTGCGTCGTGCGTAATTAAATAATTTCCTTCTATGCCAGTGCTCATGACCACAAAGTTTAGAGCATTCCTTTTCATTATCAGCCACTGAGTCTTTCTCAATCCAGTCCAATCTATCCTGTGATTCACCAGGTCCAGTGGGGGTTCGTGGAAATCTTACCTTCGATTACAACACGGACCCCTCCGTTCCTACAGTATCTTTTGTTTTATCTTTGCAGTCAACTAGTTTTGAGCTTCGCCAAAAGACTTTTGTCTGTTTTACCGACGTGGATTCCAACAAAAACCTATCCATATATGTAAGACTCCAGGATCTCCTCTTCTCATGGTCTCAGCTTTTGCAGGTTCCGGACAGTATTTCCTCCAATGATTCTTTGTCATTTTCTGTCAACGTTCTTTTTCCGCATCCTAAGCAAACTATCACTTATTGTGATTTTGCAACATACCTACCCTTCTTCTCCCACCACTTCGGCGATCTTAGCAATACAACTTTCGGTTCGTTCGCTATACAAGGAGCTCAGTCAGATCTCACTTTTGAGGTGCGTCGCTTGTCTTGATACATCTTATTTACATCCGACTCCGGTCAGTCTCTATATGCCGACCGCCTAAGCGTTAAGAACTCCTTTGCTGGAATATCTGGCAAATTCAGAGCTACCTCGAGCTTGAACCTTGATAACATTGAAGGGTAAATCACATCATTCTTTCATTGAATTCATTTTTTTGATTGTTATATGTAGGCCTGTATCGGCCGACGTCACTATGGATCAGCAATCTGGTCAACCTCCTCCAGTATTTCAGATTGGCACTGGAAACGGGTATGGCTTTCGTCGCATGATGCTATTGATTCCAACGATATCTTCAGGCCGCTGCAGACGGATATTCTCCTGGTTTCTACCTCTCGCAATGCCGGTTATGGCTCTTTTGTTGGCCAGATTCAAAATTTCAATGCACCAGTCGTTCTCGACGTGTCCTATTCTTCGTCCACGCCATCAGCAACGTCGCTGGGCCTATCGATTTTCAACACTCAGGCTGATACCAATATCACCATGGACGCAAAGTGGTCAGGCTCGTTTGATATACAAACGAAGCTCGCTAGTGTCCAGCTGATAAAAGGTCAAAGCCCTCGAGATCCATCAGGGAAGAATCAACCATGGACAATATCGTACCTTCAGAAAACCCAATCCCGAAACCAGGGTTGGGTAGGATGGGGTACGATGCCATCAAATGCAGCTTCATTGCAGAGTCACCTGCAAGTCGTCTCTTCATTAGAACCTATCGTCCTTCACTTGGGGGCAGATCCATCATGATATATAATATATGCGTGTGGCCTGCTACTTCTGCATTGTATTTGTTATCCATCATATCTGCAAGTAATTATAGGTTAATTCATTGTACTACCAGTAGTTCTGTTTCCTCATGAGAACGGTAGGGTGCGTGACGCTTTCTCAAGATCTTGCGATATCCTCGCTGTCTTCTCCCCGGCCGCGGCGGGTGAAGCTTAAGCACTGGCGAATCGCGATTGCGTGATTGTTCATCATCGCACTTGGCTCCTTTATAAGGATGCTCTGCCAAATTTCTCCGGCGTCATAGCCTCATGGCCAACTTGCCCCACGGCGGAGTGCTCAAAGTCAGTGCAACCTTATGTAATCTGGCATTGAGTCTGATTCAATTTGCCAGGATCTTGTAGCCAGAGACGCCCATATTTCTGCCCAGCTACGCGAAGAAGCTGAAACCCTCCCAGATATAGTTCTAACAGAGGTATGTAGTTAGTAAACTGCCCTGTTTTACCAAGTCCCTTGCAGCGACAACTATGCGATCTTGAGTTGATCACCAATGGCGGATTCAGTCCTCTGGAAGGATTCATGAATGAAGTGGATTATAACAGGTGCATCTCACTCGCAACTAGCCTGAGAATCTTCAAGTCACTGACCTTTCTTAGTGTAGTCGATTCACTTCGTCTTGCTGACGGTACACTCTTCTCCATCCCCATCACACTAGACGTGTCCAAAGATGACATCGACCGCTTTTTCATAGTCCCAGGTTCAAGGCTATCACTTCGCGATCCAAGGGATGATGATGCCCTTGCTATAATCACCGGTAATATTCCTTGCGGTAAAAATGTCTCTTTCTCAGCTCTTTTTTCTCCAGTGGAGGACATCTACAGACCCGACCACGTAAAGGAGGCCGTCAAGGTCTTGGGGGCGGACGATCCTGCTCATCCTTCTGTTTCGTACCTTCACAACAAGGTACAGGACTACTATATTGGCGGAAAGGTTCAAGCTATCCAAGCCCCCACTCATTTTGACTACGTTGCCTTGAGATGTAGGTCCATATCAATCATCGAGATCCTCTAGGCTGATCTCAGCGAAGACACTCCTACCGAGTTGCGAGCACATTTCAAGAAACTTGCCTGGAGAAAAGTTGTTGCCTTCCAGACACGAAACCCCATGCATCGTGCTCATCGAGAGTTAACAGTACGCGCTGCTCGCCAGCGTCAAGCAGTACGCTTTCTGGTTGTCCGTTATGTATGACTCAAACAACATAGAATGTACTCATCCACCCTGTTGTGGGTTTGACCAAACCCGGAGATGTAGACCACTACACACGAGTCCGCGTTTATGAAGCCATCATGGCTAAATACCCCAATGGAATGGGCCATTTAGCTCTCCTTCCACTCGTATGTATGGCGACCACTGATTTGCCAATCTCACATACTTCTAGGCAATGCGTATGGCTGGTCCACGCGAAGCTGTTTGGCACGCTATCATCAGAAAGAACTATGGAGCGACCCATTTCATTGTGGGACGGGATCATGCTGGGCCAGGCAAAAACTCTAAAGGAAAAGACTTTTATGGGCCTTATGATGCTCAGGATCTCGTCCTACAATATCAAGAGGAACTACGGATCGAGATGGTTCCGTTCCAACAGATGACTTACGTACCCTCCTCGGACGACTATCATCCTGTAGATGAAGTTCCAAAGGGAGTCCAGACTCTCGATATCTCTGGAACAGAGTTACGTCGGCGTTTAAAGACAGGTGCTCCAATTCCTGACTGGTTTAGTTACGAGTGAGCATTGAATCGGCCGATTCAGGATTGATACTGATTGCGATACTAGTGCGGTGGTGAAAACCCTGCGGGACAGTTATCCTCCGAGAAATAAGCAAGGATTCGTATTATTCCTGACTGGCCTTTATAATTCAGGCAAAAAACGAATCGCGAAAGCGCTTCAGACGGCTCTTCATGAGCAGGGTGGACGCAGTGTGTCTCTGTTGCTCGGTGAGAATGTACACCATGACTCGTCTCCAGGTAAGATCAATGCTGTAGAGCTTTCCATTCTTTTGACTGCTTCTAGAGCTCGGGTACTCTCAACAGGAAAGGTCCAAGAACACGCAGCGAATAGCCTTTGTGGCCGCGGAGCTCACTAGGGCTGGTGCTGCCGTCATTGCAGCACCTATTGCACCTGACGAAGCCTCTCGAGAAGATGCTAGGAGTCTGGTTCTGCAGTCTGGTGGTGCGGGTTCCAACTTTTATCTAATCCATGTTGCGACACCGTTGGAGCATTGCGTGAAGACCGATCGTAAAGGTGTATACGCAAAGGCTCGCAAGGGAGAGATACAAGGCTTCCCGGGTGTTGATGAGGATTACGAACCGCCAAGACACGCCGATTTGACGGTGGATGTCACAAATCAAAGCATTCCAGAGATTGTACACAGTAAGTTGGCATTCATTTGCGATACGGAGATGTTAATCTGGTCCAGGCATCGTGTTGTTGCTAGAAACAAATTCATTGCTGTAAACGTATCTAAATAGAAAGTATTAATTGCTAAGAATATATTTCGTGAGTTTTGAATCACTACACCAAGTAGACCCGCAAGTTGCTTACTTTGTCTGCAGACACACCGACGGTCTTTGTTTGCATGCTGGTCAGCCGACTTGTGTTCGCCACCAATCCAGATGTGATGGCCAGTGTCATCCACCGCCCAAGTCTATAAAGGCAGCCTGATTTTGGAAAGAATCCCAACCTCTCGAAGGAGTTTGCTCTATATCGCCCTCATATCTAAGCTTTCTACATTCCTTTAACAACTTACGTTCATTTATTCAGTAACATGCCCTCCCTTGTTAAAGTTTTGCCCCTCATTCTTGCAGCCTCTGTGCTTGCCAACCCCTTCGCTCTGCGCGAACAGGACGTATGTCGTTCCGCTATACCGTTACTATGACCCTATACT
>CEMS01905570.1:0-12344 GCA_900068915.1 Megacollybia platyphylla | reverse complement strand
TCTTGGAGGTGACGTTTCCTGGCTCGCTTGTTTATTATATCATTTGATGTCGAGTTATTTGTTTTTTTGCTTTTGTCGCGGCTACCTTCTGTTTCTGTCTACTTCATCAGAAGGACATGCACATATAGTGAGAGACCTCAGAGAAAGACCTTGACTGTTTTTCGTCTGCTCATATGGTGAAGACGAACTTGCCGCTTTTGAATGACAAAATCCCTGACTAGCGCATTTAAGGTTACGACTCGTCGATGGTTATACCGTGCTTACGGTCTTTCAATTTCTGATCAGCTCAGGCTGCCAGAGATACCGTTACTGGCTCGGACACGAGTTCCCCTCACGAATGTTTGAATCAAGTCCGAGTCAGAGAGTACGAGTCATCGAACGAGACTGCGTGTGTTAGTGACTCAAAGGCTGAAAAGCATTCCCTCCGAGAAATCCCACTCAAACAAGAGGTTTGAAAACGAAAGAGCGATGGTCCTAATGCCAACCTATTGAAATGCTAAAATCACTGTGATAGACCGGCTCTATCTGATGCTTTGCCATTAGGATCCGGAGGTGGCGGCTATGCCGTCAGTACCCTCATGTGAGGATGTTATCCTGAATTGGTTCTAATAAAGTCATTTCGTATACTTTTACTTGTTCTTATTCTCCAGTGATCAGATAGTTTTTTTTTCCCAAAATTGAACAGACCTCTAATTGCGGCTATTCGAAAATTCCGAATCTCAGGCCTCAGTAATGCATTAGTCTCTTCAAAACAGACAATACACAATTGCGACGGTTTTTGTTAGGCGATGTGTATGGTAATGCATAGCATTAGATTTGCTTGTACTTCCCGTTGGTTTCTGAGGTATAACATAGGCATATTATTTTTACCTATAACGATCTACTTTCATAAGATACGATCCTCATCAATAACTCAATAACACTCTCCAAAACCCACTGGTTCTCAAAATGGTGCCTCCTTCGAACGATGTCTCCCAGTATTCACCTTTGGTGAAGACTTTCCCGCTGGTGCCTCCTTAGCCTTTCCAACCTTGTTTTGGTCAAATTTGACCCCTTTTTGGGCATTCAGATGCTTCACTGCATCAGACACAGCACCTGGCGCTTGCGACTTCGACCAATCCACCCCTTTCTCCTTCAACGCCTGAGAGATAGGCCCAATAGATGATTTCTGAGCCATAGCGGGGACTCTGATTGGCTCCATCTTTCCTATACTAAGACCTGGACGGTTCTGAGTGGAGGGTTTCTTTTCAGAAGTTAGTGGTTTGGGCAATATGCGGGTGTTGGGACTAAGGATGAAACGGTTAATGAACAGTTTATTTGTTGATGCATTTACGTACCGATTAGATTGGCCTTGGAGGATTGCAGGAGGTCCGTGCAGTATAGCGTTTGCACCTTGGGTGTAAACTTCTTTCCTAAGTTCGATTGATTAGGTCGGGAACAAGTAGCAAGCCTCCGACATCCGACATACCCAATCTCTTGTGCGAGTTTTTTAAACATCCTGGCTTCGAGGTGGTCGAATTCATCTCTTGCATCCAAATTCTGAGGGTGGACTTGAAGCGGAAATGCGATGACACTGCCGGCAATAGAGACCATAGCGGCCAGGGCGACGAAGAAGGATGTTTGGACCATTGTTGTTGGTATGGATGATGTTGATTGAGATTTGAGAAGAAAGAGTTAGTGACCAGCACTAGATGAAGCAGTAGAGCGCAGCTGAGGATTTTCAGTCTACATGCAGAGCTTTATACCCTACTGGGAGATCAACGTTGTCAAGATCGTTCCAGATCCGTATTAGGCAAGGAACTCCGATCAGCGATTGTCACGGAGTGTCGGAGCCCGAGTACCGGGCCAGAATAGTATATCAGTTGCTCCATACTGAGCTCGGCAATCGCCCTACTCGCATGCATTCTGTTCAATTGATATTTGAGGTGTCGAGTAGGCGTAGGCGCTAGACTTTGCAGACGTATACGGTCTTCGACGGAGTATTCCAGATTTGAACTTGATGTGATTGACAGATCAAAATGTGGCGTGTTGTATTGAGCCGATGTCGGACGTTATACCAGTGCATGGTGCACTGCCAATGGACCTGTTTACAACCTGTTTACGATACCAAGGACGAAACGCTACCTACGATCGAAGTCAGTACGCATCTGTCGCAGGCATATTTTATTTCTATTTCTCAGGCTTATGCCTTGTATCGAGCTCGAAACATTTATATATGATACTCCCGGATTTTGGCTTACCTCCACCCTTAGGCAGTGAAAATGGTTGATTGTATTTCATTGTCCGCTATTGTCATCCATTATTACAGAAATATATTCTAGATCATCGCTTCCTTGTGCGAGGCTCGCTTGGACTAGCTGTATTCGAGAAGGCTCGAGAATCCCATCGGTACTACCGCAGCGTTCGGCCAGGCTTAATGCCGCTGAACACGGTTTGAGACATCATCAATCGCTGATTGATCGAAATCAAGGCTATGCTTTGTATGGTGTTCAAAATCGAGAAGGAGCAACTTTGATGTCACTGAGCCCCCAGCTTTTAGCAGAGATATTTTCTATTCTTTAGCAAGTACATGTACTGTATCTTCAATAACATTTTCTCGACTACACTTCAAAATGGTGCTTCTTTTCCTTTAGGCTTGCCACCAACCTGATGCTTTGGAGACGGGGTACCATGAGATTCATGAGCGTGCCCAAACTTGGATGGATCAGATTGCGGTCCACCCCCCCAGTGTATTGTCTTTCCTTTCAACGCCTGTGATACGGGCCCGATGCTCGGTCTCTGGCCCATGTTTGGCGCTCTGATTGGTTCAGCGTGGGGTCGTAGAGAGGATGGACGGCCATGAGTCGACAACTGGCTCTGTCCACTTGGTGGCCTTGGTTGGCCGCGGAAGGGACTGTTGTTAGAGCTTTGAAACTGAAGTAAGCACGGATTGCAGAGACTGATCAATCCCTTACCGACCAGGGTTTACGATGCTGGGTCCACCGTGTAAGACGGCATTTCCAGCTTGTTGGTAAACTTCCTTGCTACAAAGCTGTTAGTTTCAGGTATACACAGAGTAGTATCAACATACCCAATCTCTGTTGCAATTTTCTAAACATGCGTGCCTCTAAGATGCTGTCCGATTCATCGCGTGCTTCAACATCGACAGTGACTGGAAGTGCTTGCACGATAGACAGGATAGCGGTCAGAGCAACGAAGAAAGAAGCTTGAACCATTTTTGATGTTGAGTTTCGATTGTGTGATTGAGATTTTGGGAGAATACTCTAGACAAACTCTAGATGACCGGCACCAGAGAGTAGTCGAGCACAGCTAACGATTTAGCTCGAATTCTCCAAGCATACTAGATCGCAATTTAGACCAAAAAAGGATTACAGCGTTTTCGGAAAACCTTGTCCCCGCTGTTTTTTTTTCCAAAAATGGGAATCACGCTGACGACTATGTGAGAAGGTCCTTTTCAGGCGATGTTCRGGCTTCTTCATAGGGTATCACGTGCCCTKAAGTGGTCAGATCGGAATAGCGTGATTCCCGTTTTTGGGTTTTTATTTACAAAAAAAAAACAGCGCTGGGACAAGGTTTTCCGAAAGTGCTGTAAAGCAAATATCATAACAAATGACGGCAAACGCGGGAAGGTTGCTATGCTGCCGGAGATGACTTGCCATAATAGGACAAAAGATATGATCGTGACAAGTTCGAACAATCACAACTTTGCATGTAGAGTCGAGGTATATGACGGATTAGCTATGTGCAATCAATGATGGTATGGCCGCCGTCAATCGGCCGCCTACCTTGGATACAATCCTACAGCAAAACTCCAGTTTCATCGTTTTCATCACAACCTGCTGTTATTTCCTAGCTCCACTTCATCGGTCTGGAGTAGGCTAGCACATTATTGCTGACCTAGAACTATACGAATAAGTTACTTATGGTGGATTGGTTATCACCGCCCTGAGGGTTTTGTGTAGCTGTCGGCAGTATCAGAAGCATACAAACCAGGTAGGTATTACCCCCGCCTGTACAGCCTGTACAGAATCACAAGACTCTCGTGTATTCCGAGTCCGCGGCAATTCAAAGACGGAATGTGCCTTTGATGTCCAATCAACACATCATGACAACTCACCGCCCATGAGACAGTTCGATACGGTCGTGATACTGATGCAGCCCCAATTCCACGCAAGAGTCTACATTACAATCAAACATTGGGATAGAACCAATGTAGTCCGCCCAAGCGCTCAGCTGGATCGCTCTGGAATGACAGAGACTCCGGATTTAATATTTTCCAAAGTTCGACATTTCTTATGATGACAGCTTACGCTCCTAACTAGCTTTTGGTATGACTAGCTAGAGTTTTATTCAGCAGACCAATGGGATACGACGTCCGACAAGACTCCGAGTCGTTGGAACAATCAGTTGATACACATGCAACTTGTTTCGAAGTCTAAGTGGAGTCTCGGACATCCCCAAATATGAAGCTGTCCAACTTAGGTCTGTCAATACGTCTTGAAACTTCCTCAGGTACCTATGTCATGTTTGCGAAGTTTCAAAGATAGATGGCGGCCCGCAGGCGTTCGGCACCACGGCAACCTAAGTGATGGATCATCGGCTTGTCTGTGACATCCGCTCGATTGAGAACTTAGTCATATCTATCGGTGTATAATACTGGGTAGTTTCAAACATGAAAGACAGCTTGGAAAGCGGCGACGAACGGGCCACCGGAATCTCGGCAGAGTGGCAGGCACGGCACACCACGTGGAGTCTAGCCTCGAGGTCAAATCGAGGTTCTATCACGATTGGAATCAATGAGTACTTGTGGAAGGAGACGACAACGTTAGTTGAGTGGACGGATAGATTCCATTGTTCCTTCCTGTCGGACCTGCGATAACAGCTACCAGTCAGTGATCCTGAACAATTCAAAGGACTTCGACTTAAAACTTTACAACCAGAGTGACATTGATAGCAGCACAGAGAGGATGGTCATTTCACTTGCGTGCTATGTGTCGCGTTTCTATACAAGTAGGATCTCCAAAAGGGCATGCCGCAATGATAATTGATAGCGGATTTGAACCATTTGATAAGAATATATCAGCCATCCGCTGGCAGTGGTTTTCGCTAGGTTGTTCGACTTCCGGACTCAAGAAATAGGTCACTCAGATTTCCTTAAAAGTAATTTAAGCCATAGAGCACGTTATACAGTCTGGCATTACTTTTAACGATAGGCGCTTGGCGTCTAACGGAACCGGTTATAGATCCGTAATTATTATCTCGTCATCACGCGCCGGTCACGTGCTAGCGACAGCAGTTCCCGAAGCTCCTTGTTGAATTCAAAGTCTTCGTCTACGAGCGCGACCTTCTGCAGACCCGCTATCTAACAAGAATCTGTAACTTAAGTGTGTAACACTCCCAGCGGCAAACCGCTGCCGTTCCGCCAATCAAAATGGCCGAGAGCGTGTCGAACAAATCCTCAAACGATGAGCAAAGGGACCCAAAAGAACGAACTCCACCTGAAAATAAACCAAGCTCGTCTCCGCTGCTGTCTCGTCTTCCACCATGGGTCACTGGTACTCTGCGCTCTTCACGAGCTCTGAAGACACTGTTCCGCTGTTTCCTGGTATCCTGGCTCTCTTTTGTGATATTACTCCCCAACGCTTCGTTACGGACTCTCGGAACTGCGTACCTCTGTCTATTTTCTCCGCCGGGATACCACTGATCTCCGACAGTGCATTTTTCGCGAATCTCGCCAGCTTCTTCTTACCGCCGTTTCTCCCGGTTCAGATGTTCATCTTTGTAGGTTATTCTCTCCCCACTTAACCATCTCTTACGCTGGTTAAGCTCATATCGACATTGGTGATTGGACTGCTGCTCAGCTGGGGCTTGGGAGCAGCTGCTATGCGTGCAGCTTTGGCATCGCGTAACGCTGGTGTTCTTCAAGATGCGGTAGCGAAAGTTCAGGGCATGTTTGTATTCCGTCTCTTAGAACGAACGTGATCTAAAGAGCGTAAAGTATAGCTTCGAATCCGGCGTACCAGGCAAATCCGACGTTAGCGCTGACTGCTGCAGCCTTTGAGGGCTTATTCCTCGACATCCGGTGACCGTTTTCTGTTGCTATTTCCACGGGAACTGATGGTTCAGCAGATCAAGCGTGGTTTTTGGGTGCTTTCTACTCATTGCGACGTTTGTCTTTGGTTTAATGCGAGCATATCTCCCTCAACTTGCCTTTATGAGCGTTTTCGGTACCATCGGGATCGATATCTTCTGCGTAAGTCTAGTTTCTCCCCCCGTAAGACCATGAATCACGCGAGCTTTTTTAGACAATTGGACCACTTTTCCCAACCCCTCAATATACAATCCTCAATTCCTTGATCATCTCTGTAGCTTGCTACATTGCCATAGCGATACTTGGTACAATATTCATCTTCCCAGAAACGATGAACCATTCCTCGCTTAACGCTATCTCGGGTCAACTGCAAGACATTAAGACGCTCTTGGCTATGCAAGAACAGGTATTAAAATCCGCCCCGGAGCAGTTGACGAAGGAAGGAGAGATACACAAGAAGACTGACGCGTTGAGGATTAAAATCTTTGCTGCTCAGCAGAAATGTACGTATGATTCGTCGGGGATACCTTTCGCTGATCGATTCGCTCTAGGGAGAGCGACGCTCAGCTTCATATCCCTCGAGTTTAGCTGGGGAAAATGGAACAGCGATGATATTGTCGCGCTGAGCGAACCTCTACTAGGCTTAGTCGCCCGAATGGGTAAGTTCCGTTCCCCACACGTTCATACTCGTATTCGACACACTCACAGGTGGCCTCCAAACCTTTGCAAAACTCATCGGAGACTCTGCAACCCGCTTCCCTTTACTCCCCCAAAGCGAAACCTCATCAACCACATCCGTCTCGACCATTTTCCCAGACACATACCTCATCCGACAAATGCACCAACGGAATATTGCTTTAGAAACGACACATAACGTTCGCATAACGGATATACTCTCCATTCTCGAAAGCTCGACTCTGGAATTGAGAAAAGCCTGCGAAGAGGGTCTGGGAGCTGTTAAAGATCAAGTGGACTACGTAAACCAGAACCGATATCGGGGGAAGAACGATACAGACTTGACAAAGGATTTCGATTCCAAAATCGACAATCTCCGACGTGCATTGGACAAGTTCCGTCAATCTGACCGATTCGCGTTGTTAAAACCCTACGAAGCACTGATTTCTTCCTCTGTTTCGAATGAAGAGATCGCAAAGGGGAATCTACCGCTTCGTTCGCTTTACCTTTCGTATGTGTTTTCGGCGAATTTGGTTTCGGTTGTTGAGGGGACGTTGGAGGTTATGGAGATTGTTTCTTTGACTGTTTCGAAGCGGAGGAGGAATCGGGTTTGGGCGCCCAAGGGGTTGAGGAAGCTTGGGAAGCTTTTGAGGTCCAAGGGTGATGGGAAGGCGGAGCAGAGTTTTGGGGATGATACGGGGCGAGTGGAGGAGGAGGAAGGTGAGGAGGAAGGGAGTTATCGTTTGTGTTTTTTTTTTGAATGTTGAGACGACGACTGAGGATGCCTTTTTTTAGGACTTGATCCGGATAGTAAACCACCTACGAATTTAATTCAGAGGGTAATGAATACGGTACATCTCTTGTACAAGTGGAGTAAAACTCCTGAGGCATTGGTACGTCCGTTTACTGGTTGTAGTTGTAGCTGATTTTTTCAGTTTACATTCAAATATATGATCGTATCAGTTGCGTTGTGGATCCCATCTGTTGTTCCTTCGTTCGCTAGTACGTCTACCCTTTCAAAGAGACTGCGGCTTACTCCGTTGGATAGATTTTTATTACCTCGAAAAAGGCCTTTGGGCGCTGATTATGGCTCAGACGACGTTGAATATCTATGCAGCAGATCAGATTTTCAAGTGCGTGTTGTGTTGTACTTGGTCTATTTTCGATATTGACGACATGTGACAGTCTGATCGCCCGTCTCATTGGAACATTCTTAGGCTTGTGTTTTGGTCTCGCAGCGTGGTACATCGGTATGTTCACCAAGGTTTTCTTTTTCTTTGTGATAATATCATCCCAAGGCAACGGGCACGGTACAGGAAACCCCTACGGAGCGGCAGCCTCGATGGCTCTATTCCTTGTTCCGCTTGTGTTTGTGCGGGTATACGCCCCACCGACGATACTACCTGGGGTATTACTGTGTTGTGCGACGTTTACGTTGATCATTGGGTATTCGTGGGTTGACGGTCATTTGACGCAATTTGCTTCTCCTGGTGAGCCGTGTCTTACTTAATATGACTACAGACTGACGTTTTTGTTTTAGGAATCGGATGGAGTATAGCTTGGAAACGATTCGTTTTGGTTGTTATTGGATCGGGAGCATCTTTCGTTATGATGATGCTTCCTCCGACATCGGGTCGTAAAGCTGTGCGATTGGGGAATGCAAAGTGTATTAATTCGTTGGGGAGGTTGTATGGGTTTCTTGTCGAGACTTGGATATCGTCGTCTTCTTCTTCTTCGTCCAAAGGGGAGACTGGGCGACCAAAGTGGATAACGGCGTTTCGAATCAAGCTTATCAGTACTGCGGAACAAATCGCCTCGATTCGGTCGTTGACGGAACTGGCCAAGTGGGAAGGGAGTATCCGTGGTGCGTGGCCTAGGGAGAAGTACATCAAGATGCTTGAGGTGGAGAGGGAGATGATTGGGAGTTTGGCTCAATTGGGTGGATCTTTGGGACATATGGACGAAAAGTGGAGGGGGGAGTTGTTGCATTCCACGAGGTTTGTCAATCCGCATTTCGTGGGTCGGTTCCCCCTTTTGTCTGGAATGGTACTGATTTGCGTTGGGGGAAAGATCACTGACGTGATGTCAATTTTCGAATTGGTCGCACAGTCATTGAGGACCGCTGAGCCGATGCATCAGGTGTTACCCACGACGTTGTTGGATCGGCTTTTGTACCATCATCATCGTTCGGAGAAGCGCTCGGGTGATGGTGGGCTGTCTGTGAGCGTGGAACAAATTCGGTCCTTGGATTACATGTACTATGCGACTGGGGTGGTTGCTGTGCATCAGCTTCTTTTCGTGAGTTTACTGTTATGGTACCCTTCTGATATTCTAACGAGCTGATGATACAGTCGCTGGACGAATTACAGGCTATTGTTAAAGAGCTATGTGGCGAGGTTCCACTGAAAGGATTTGGAACATGGAAAGAGGAGTATGACCGGTTGCATGCGTAACAGAACTTTATTGGGCAATATGATACGATTACCTAATGTAACCGAAACGATCACTGTGGGACTGACGTGCTGCTTGCTCCTGCCCTTGTCTTGTGATAGAGTGTATCCTAATGGTTTCTTCAGCATAATAACAGTGACCGACATGTCCCATGACGCGCAGAAGGCGGACCAGATTGCCTTTCATTTCTACACCAAGCTTTTCCATGTTGTTAACGAGGCGAGGGCGACAGTTGAGACGAGAAACCCGTCGAGGCTGGACAAATGGGCAAGTGATTGGCTTGCAAGGTGTTCCAAGGCTAACCGCATCCAGTTTAATCTCGAGACGCCAGACAGCGACCTGTTCAGTAAAGAGGCACGAGACAGATACAAATCAATTTCTGGCTCGCAGTCGCGGTTGGAAATCCAGGTTCTGCTCACTGTGCCCGACGTCAACAACAACCAAGTGCTCGTCCACATTGCACCCGATTCTTCCCGACTCCAGCTCCGACCAACACCGAAACAGATCCTCCTCGAGAACTGGGTCCTTGCCTTCACCCCAAGAGACACAGCCACTGACGAGGACGTCTCGTTACCAAAGATTTACAAACACGGAATCCCGCTCTTCCGCTCTCTGTACAGCTTGCTGCGAATCCTCCCAGCGTGGAAGCTATGCAAGCGCCTCCGACGACGCATAGGTAGCAATGCGAACCTGAGCATACAGCTCGGCATTAATCAAGATGATTCTGGAATATTAGGTTTTGGTAAGTAACACGTTGTTTTCGCTCGACTTGACACTTCATTTTCTGCACAGAATCACCCCCGGCGCCAAATACAGCATTATTACAGACGCAGACCCACACTTTTCCTGCTGTTCCCCATCCAATGGGAACTCTGTCTCTTACAGCGACCTATCTCACTGCTCCCACCTTCAGACTTGACGACCTGGAATCCCTTCTTTCCTCACGTTTCCTATCAGAAGGCCCGGAATTCGTTCCTACATTGGCGAAGAACCAGCAGCGAGATTCCATCTCTGGTTCTTCGCCCTTGGCCAGTCTACCTGCTCGTACCTCTCTTCCTATGAGCAGATCCCCACCTAGCTCTATCACCGTTGCCGAGCGATTTATCCTTCCCTCGCGTACCACCTCCACCACTGGGAAACCCAGCATCAGCCCCCGCATCAGCCCTCGCATCGTCTCGGTCCCACTGCCTCGTCCAACGGGCGGGGAACCAGGCTCAGCATCCACATCCTCACGAGAAGACCCTGTCTCGCGGCTGCGCCGAGAAAGCACAACAAGTCTGACTCGATCCGGCACCGCAAGTGGTATTGTGACTGGCGGTCCCACTTCCGGTTCTTCATCCGATCTGCCGGGTGTTCCGCTTCCCATTCCCCCGCGGAGACCCAACATCAACCCTGTTCACCCGTTCAAGACGAACGCATTGTCGTCTACTTCTTCGCTCTTGTCTAATTCTCCAAAGCAGCAGCAGCAGCAGCAGCAGCTACAACAGGGTCTCTCTTCCTCACCCCTTTCTCTCCACTCTTTACCCCCCTCGTCCTCGTCGTTGAGAGGAATAACGACCTCAACACCTCCCCAAGCCTCGACCACCAGTATAACCCGTTTCCCAACGGTAGGCCCCACACCACCTTCCCCCATCGGAATCGGAATGACGACAAAAGCAAGTCCATCTTCATTGGGCGATCGTCGTTCTCTAGTAGGAACAGATGGTGGAACAGGCAGTGCGGATTCGGGGGGAATCTCCACACGAAAACGATACTCGAGCAGTTTCGGACATCGGTACGCTGCTTCCGGTGGAGCTGCCAGTGATGGGGAACGTAGTACCGGGTCTGCTAGTGCTTCTGCTACTGCTGCAGCTGGGGCACCATCACCATCAGCAGCAGGAGGAGGAGGAGGAGGAGGAGGAGAACGTACAGCGTCGTTTCTCGGTACTACCACTGATGACGACGATATCTCAGAGTTTGTGCAGGATATCGATCGGAGGGTTCCCTTGGGTGGGGGACGGAGGAGGATGTTGTCGTTGCAGCCTGAGAGGGAGAGGAAGGAGGTTGATTTGTCGTTGCCGTCTCCAGAGCTTCCGATACATGATAGGGAGCAGACGGTTACAGTTGGGTATGAACAGCCTTTGACGCCTTTGCTCTTTTCACCCGATCGTGAACTGCCTGAAGTTGGTCGAAGGATTCTGGGTGGGGTTCTCTCGGCTTCTCCACCCGCAGGTACGACACCGATGCTTACCAGCGAAGACGAGGTGGACGAGAAGCTGAGGAAGATGAACGAGGTGTTTTTGAAGAGTCTCGAGGGGTTCACTGGTAGTACCT
This sequence comes from Megacollybia platyphylla, assembly GCA_900068915.1. Classification (NCBI taxonomy): domain Eukaryota; kingdom Fungi; phylum Basidiomycota; class Agaricomycetes; order Agaricales; family Porotheleaceae; genus Megacollybia; species Megacollybia platyphylla. The sequence continues at coordinate 814 of CEMS01905570.1, read as the reverse complement.
CCTCTTCTCGATCCCGTTCTCGTTCAGAGGGTGGCGCACGAGGGTCTGTGCGTAGTCGGAGACAACGTGAGGAGGGTGAAGGTTCGAGAGAAGGTCCAGTGACGACTGGTCAAGTCGCCGCGATGATGTTACGCGATCGTCAGGATTCTCCTAGTCTTAGAGCGAGTCCTCATCTTGGTGTCAGAGATGTCTTGTTGGAAGCAGGGTCCAGTGGGGGGAGCGGGAACGTCAGTGCGAATGCCAGTATTATCGGACAAGGTTCTGAAGAGGTCATTGGACGGTTGGAGTTTACTAATGAGGAGATGAGAGGTATGAGGAGAACGAGGAGGTGACCCTTGTGGTCAGCTGTTCGGCACCTTCTCATTTGTCGTTTTTTTGGGTGTATCAGTAAGTACTGGGGGAGGTGGTGCCGTCATCTTAGTTTTTTTGTTTGTTTATCATGTAGCACTCATCATCCATTAAGTATTAATTGCATTATTACATTGAGAACGTGTTGGGAATGGCGCGAGACGTTACGGGATTCCGGTGTTCTCCGGGAAGTGCGTTGATTGCAGCGTCTATCATTCGGTGGACGGACTAGTCGTGATTTTCCTGCTGGAAGAAAGAAGCAAGCCTAAGAGAGAGAGATGGGTACGCCCAGTACGAAAACGACAGATCATGTCTTTGCTATATCTCCAGATGGCAATGGAAATGAGTGGGTTAGGAATCCAGGATGGATAACGCATTGCGATAGACTGGCCAAAGGCTTATCGGGGCGGCATATCGCGGTACAAACTGGATGTGATTTGCCACAATTCCTGCGAAACGAAAAGCA
>CEMS01905569.1:0-16644 GCA_900068915.1 Megacollybia platyphylla | reverse complement strand
AAAGTTACTTACTTTTGACCACATCTACCCCCCTACGTCAAGAACGCTGGAGCCACCGCCTCGGACGGCAATTCTCTATGCGTCCTTGACGTCTTCAAACTTCCGTGAACTGCATACCTTCCTTCTTTCTGTAGCACAGAAGCCTTCTACCCACGTGGAATATGTATTTCGACATATCCCCCCTGAGACTGTGGATACTTCTGCCCGCAACTATCTGTCGGGCTATAATGTTGTACTTGATCTAAAAAAGATGGATTACTTGGCCCTCGATGACCGGCATACGAAGCGACGAGGTTCTGTTCTCATTATAGTTATTTCCGAAAGCTGACTTGGGGCTAGGATCCGCAAGCATGGATGAGGTGGTCGACGAGTTGCTCGCAGAAGAGGATCCTATCGTCACTCTTCTTGAGGCTTACCCCGAAAATATTACTGCGCCAGATGCCAATGTACCTCTCACAGAAGATGAACTTGACGGTATGTGATGTTGCATGTCCTGGAACCGCTGTACTCCTTCCTTCTAGATATCGGGTTTCAAGCCACCCAGCTTATCGCTGACAGCATTGGGGACCCTTTGGCAACGTTGAAGCGACTGTCTCAAAATTTTCCCAAATACGCCACATCTTTGTCAAGACGTGTCGTTGTGAATGAAAGTATCGAAGAAGAGATTCATGGCAACCAGCTTCGCGTGCAAGGAGGCTTGAATGCATTTTGGCTCAATGGGGCGAGTGTGACTGAAAAGGATCTCAATCCATTTGGGTTGCTTCGCATACTGCGGAAGGAGAGAGGTATAATGAAGTCGTTAACTTCCTTAGGACTGGATAGAACAGAAGCGATTGATTTATTGAATCATCCAGCGATCGCCAGTGCACAGAGTATCAGTCCTGTCTTGGATGGTATCTTCGATGCCAGTGACCGAACAGAGGAAGGGGGTGTAATCGTTTGGTGGAACAATATTGAGAAAGATTCGCGGTAAGATAACCAAATTTCGGCGTTCTCCATTAACTGCTTGTAGGTACGCGCAGTGGTCTGCGTCTGTCAATATGGTAGTGTGATACCGACTCCAATGCCAGCTAATTGATATATTCCAGCTCCTTCGCCCTCTGTTCCCTGGGCAGTTTCATAGCATCAAACTCAACCTTATCAACACAATCCTGGTACTCGATCTGTCCCAGATGAGCAGCTTGAATGTTATCGCAGGACCTGTGGCAAATATTATTGATCGAGGGTTCCCCTTTAGGTTTGGGCTTGTACCACAGACGGAAACACTAGAGGGGGCTCAAATGGCCAGGTTGTTCTATTATCTCGTACACAATCATGGCAGGAAGAAGACAATGGAGTACCTGAAAAAAGTACGACTTTCGGCTTCATTTGGCATCCGCCTAACTGCTATTGCAGATTTCGCAGTTCGATGTTCCCCCTCAATTCCAGTCACCAATCCTCGACTGGGCAACGGTTGAACGAGAATTTGCTGATCTCTTCCTCGGAGAAGAACAGGACAAGGAGATGGTGCCAAGCATAGAAGATATACTCACTGGCGAATATTCCCCTCCTGTTGACCTCAGCAAAGTTCGAGCGTACGCTGAGAGGTTGAGCGTTACATCTAGCAGCTCGCAGGGGGGACATGTCTTCATCAACGGGAAACACTATGACATGGATGACGTATGTGTCTTTTTCACTGTCAAAATTTGCTAACGGCCTATCCAACAGCTTTTCCTCAGGAATATGCAGGTCGAGAGTTCCAGTCAGATGCAATATTTGCAAGAGCAGGTATGGCTTGTCCTGTCCGCCAGGCGCAATATTAACACAGACTCCAGATCTACGGAGGCAAACTCGCAGACGAAGCCGCTACTCCTGGTGCCATAGAGAACTACTTTTACGATCTTCCCACCAGCTATCAAAGACGCAACCGCCATATTATTCCAACCTCTACTCCCAGCAACCTCAAGATATTCAATGTGCCAGATGTCTTCTCTCGAGTAGGGTTTTTAAGTTCATCAGCGCTGTTCCTGTACCCGGAATCAGATTCGATCTCAATTCCTTTGACCATGTACATTGTGACAGATCTGGACAGTGAAGATGGGAAGGAATTAGTTAAAGAGGCACTGAAGACTATGGTATTCTACCTGTTCCGAACCAAACATAGCTCTAATCTAACCCCAGGATGGAGAATCGAGATCCCGCATCTCATTCATCCACAATCCCTCAGCAGCCGTTCCACAGACTGAAGGTTCGGTCTCGCGGCTGTTTTCGCGTCTGGTTTCATCTGGTTCACTTTCTAAAATATTTCCAACACGCTTATTACACGTGTTCAGCTCGGGGGAGTCGCCAGACAATTCTCAGGCGCAAGTTCCGTTAAATCAGGAGTCCCTCGATGATCTGGTTGGGGCATTGAAGCTTGCGGATATGGATTCAGCCGAATACGATCAATTTGTTAGTACCGGCAAGCTCCTTCTGAGAGAGCTCGGCGTGTCTCCCGGTGAGCAGGTTCTTCTTGTCAACGGACGGGTATGTTTTAATTCGTTCCTTGTGATCATCGTTCACCTTATTCTAGGTAGTCGGTCCGATAGGAAGAGGGGAGTTCATTGCTGCAGACTTCAAAGCATTAGAAAATTATGAGCTTCGGAGAAGAGTGCAACCTGTGGTTGAAGCCTTGGAAGACCTTTCACGCAATGCATCTTCTTCTGATCGGTATGAATGAAGTCTGCACATGCTCTAACTTGTCTTGATAACCAATTTTAGAGCTTCTTATGCCCAGCTTGTGTCGACGGCCTCTTCGATAGTATCTGCAATCCAGTTGCCTGATCCAAGCGAATCCGGGCTGTTCGATGCTCCTCCTCGTCCGAGACAACGAGGGTATCGCTTCTTGGATAGCAATTACACGTATGTGTTGCCTGTGGCCTGGAAACTTTATGAATGGTGTTTTAGCTCTTTTCAGTTTGGCAGGCGCGACTCGTCTGTATATGAGATCGCCGTGCTGGTCGATCCTCTCAGCGAAACAGCACAGAAGTGGTCCAGTCTTATTGAGGTTATTTTTATGAATGTTTTTATCCTGCATTAATTTTTAATAGTGGCTAGCCCATGTTCCCAACACTTTTATCCAGGTTTATTTGAATCCTGCTCATGTTTCAGAGGTAAGTCGTTTTTCCGTCCATGATGCCTTTAACGAATTTATCTCAGATCCCGCTGAAGCGTTTTTTCCGGTCCAATCTACTGCCATCTCTGGCCTTTGATATTGCGGGGTACGTAAAATCTTCTAGATTGCTACCATATTGATTTCCACATCAGTGTGGAAGTACCGGCCCAAATCGTCTTTGAGGGCCTGCCCATTGAGCCCATCTACACACTTGCTGTCGACGTACCTCCATCCTGGCTTGTCCGCCCTCAAGAATCACTATATGACTTGGACAACATTCAGCTCGGTCATTTGTCCGAAGAAGATAAAAGCCTTGATGCTGTCTTTGATTTAGACTACCTTGTGATTGAGGGTCATGCTCGGGATACCCAAACGAATGTCCCTCCTCGCGGTCTTCAGCTTGAACTCCTCAACGGAGATCGATCACCTATCGATGATACTCAGGTAGTTGCTAATCTGGGATACTTCCAGTTCAAAGCCAAACCGGGAGTGTTTGAGCTCGAGATACGCGAAGGACGAGGGCGGGATATCTTCGCCTTACAGAGTGTGGGTAACGAAGGCTGGGACAGTCCAACCGTAGAGACTGTCGGGAAAGAGATTACTCTGACGAGCTTCGAAGGGCTCACCCTGTACCCTCGATTTGTGCGGCTACCGGGTTTGGAGGATGTGGATGTTTTGAGCGACACCGTGACCCAGGAGAAAGCTAGTGGATTTCTTGGGGATATCAGCTCTCGGTCTGCCATTTGGCTACCATTTTCAGCTGCTGACACATCTTCCAGGTTCAAATCTTTGTTTGGAGCCAAGGACAACGCGACAGCTGTGGCGCCGGCGCAAGCTGAGATCAATATCTTCACTGTAGCTTCTGGCTTGCTCTATGAAGTGAATCCTTTCATTACTGATACCAAATATTGACACCGTGTTAGCGATTTGTCGCTATCATGATACTTAGTGTCTTGCGGAATACGAAAAGCACCGTCAAGTTCTGGTTCATTGAGAACTTCTTGTCACCTTCCTTCCTGGTTCGTAAAGACCAGTACCTTGGTTTCTCTCACAAGCCCTTTAGGAATTCATTCCTCACTTGGCCGAAGCTTATAATTTCCAGTACGAACTCGTGACATACAAGTGGCCCTCCTGGCTCCGCGCTCAAAAGGAAAAACAAAGAATCATCTGGGCATACAAAATTTTGTTCCTTGATGTTCTCTTTCCAATGGATCTCAAGAAAGTCATCTTCGTGGACGCTGATCAGATTGTTCGCGCTGACCTGAAAGAGTTGGTAGACCTTGACCTTCATGGTGCTCCTTACGGCTACACCCCAATGGGTGACGATAATTACGAGATGGAGGGCTTCCGGTTCTGGAAGACCGGGTATTGGAAGGATTTCCTGAAGGGCAGGCCTTATCATATCAGGTACGCGCTTAATGCGGGTGCCCGATGGTACTGAGAATCCCTAGTGCTTTGTACGTGGTCGACTTGGTTCGGTTTAGACAGGTAAGGTGTTGGCACTGAATTGAATGGTCTAATACTCTATTTGCTTCCAGCTTGCTGCTGGAGTGAGTCGCACATCACTCAAAAACCTTCTTTCTTACTTGGTGTAGGATATATTACGGGGACATTACCAGCAGCTTTCTGCAGATCCGCATTCGTTGGCCAATCTTGATCAGGGTACAGAAGATCTAATGCAGTATTTCAATCTGACGATTTCTCAGATTTACCTAACAATCTGCAGCGCGATGTGCCAATAGTGAGTCGACTAATGCGCTTTTTCGTTGTGTCTAAATACTGTTTTAGTTTTCATTGCATGAAGACTGGCTCTGGGTAAGCTTCCGTTAGTTTTAAGAGCAAGGGGCTTAATGTTTTGGCTACTAGTGCGAAACGTGGTGTAAGTGTTCATAGTTGCAAAGTGCTGGTATCAATACTTTTGCAGGCAGCAAGGATAGGCTTCACCGAGCGAAAACAATCGACCTTTGTCAGAATCCGCTCACAGTAAGCCACGTCGGATTTGAGTTTCTTCAATAACGAGTTGCTTTTCAGAAAGAGCCAAAACTACATCGGGCACGACAGATTCCAGAGTGGGAAGAATATGACAATGAAATCTCTCAATTTGCCCAAGAGTTAGCCAAGAAGGGTCTTATACGTTCTCGTGTGGCTACTGCTGATCAATTGGCGGACGCCGGTTCAGGAAGTGCGCCATCAAAAAGTGCGGAAGAGACGGAATCTAGCGGAGAGGCGAAAGAAGAGAATATTAGAGACGAGCTTTGATATCGTAGGCCTTGATAGGAGAGGATGGAATGGAATAATCTTTGTGAGGTTGCGGGATCTGTGCGTCCCGTCAATGCCAACTGCAAGTCGAGGCTGTAACCGAAGCTGCAACAATCTACTCCACTTAACAACGGCGTAGATCTAACAGTCAAACTCGGAGTTAGGGAGAGTTAGGGTGACAACAATAAAGGGCTTCAATCGAGGAATCGTTTCACGAGTCTACTAGCATTGTATACGTGCCCGTCGTTCACGTTTCCAACTTCTTCGGACTACATCGGCCCAAATTATTCCGATGTGCTTCGACAGACTATAGTTCGGCTTGGCCTTGCATTCATCGGCGCATTTGACATCCCGCAGGACTGGAAGATGCCAACTTGACTATGGATTCGTTTTGACGTATATAAAGGCTTGTGAGTTTCCCAAACACCTTTGACGGCCTTGAAATTGAGGACCGACGTTCGGATTTGTCACTTTTAACGCTCTGGATGGGATCGGAGGTCCTTCTGCCAATTGGAAGGGGAGGAGCATCCGATACAGTCGTGGTTGACGTTTCTTCGCAGCCTCGGGCTTTCAAGTCACTTGCCAGTACTGTATGCCGTTCGGCACGGTTTCTGAAACATACCTTTCTTTAGCGAAGTTCCAACAGCAAGACGTCTAGCTTGATCAGAGACCATCGCTATATGCACAGCTGCAGTTCTGCGTGGATTCTGCTGAGCGTTTGTGGCGGAATGATTCGGTGTTGATGAAACCCGAGTAAAAATAGCGTGTGTAATTATAGCACCGCGTCCGTGTTGAATCGGTTCACCTCGTCAGCAAGGCGACGATGCTTGCAGTGGCGAAAAAAGCGCAAAGTCGGGCATGTCGTACGAACGGTTCGGGGCAGTGCCGCCCATTATTCTAGGGAGCTGCTTGCAGGATTTTAAATCCGCGCGCATCGTGTCACATTTGTTTAGAATATTCCAAAATTAAATGGGTCATGCCGTTGAGACCGATGTGGAGACGACCCATCGTAGAAGGATGGTGGCATACCTGTGGGTTTTTTATGGCCACTGGCGGCCACTATTGAAATTTAGAAACCTCGGGGAGTTTTGTAAGTGACACAGAGAAATCGTCATTCGTCCGAAGAAAGTTGAGCCGGTTTGAATGTATTTGGTCTTGTTGATCTTGATCTTTACATAAAGCGTGTTGAACATATAAAACAGGTTTCTGCTCTCCACCCCCATCATCGTTCTTGTCCGTCGTGTCAACTGCGTATTGCCGCCCCCGCCGCCGTTGAGGGCTTTCACTCAGAATGTCGTCCAACACTGAAAAGGTACCTGGCCCAACTGGTGACCAGCCAGAACAGCCAGTCGACTCTCCTCCTGCCGAGGAAAAGAAGAAACGAGAATACAAAGACTTTGGTCATGACGAGGAAAAGCCAACTCGTAAGTCGTTGTAGCCATCTGCAATGCCACCTCACTCCCTGTCAGACGCCAACGTTGATATGGACACGGTGGGTCGCTATTGCCTTTCAACAGCTTGGCCTTATCTTGCATAGATCGAACTCAAGGCGGAGGACCTTTACGACAAAGAAAAGGTCGACCTCGAGACCATTGTCATAGAAGATGTGTTCAAGTTGCTTCAATGCGACGAAAATGGTCTCACCGATGACGAAGCTAAGCGTCGTCTAGAGCTCTTCGGTCCCAACAAACTAGAAAACGAAGAACAAAATGCCATCCTCCAAGTACGTTTTTGCTCAACTCTATTGGAACGATATGAATTCCTTTAAAGTTTTTGAGTTTCATGTGGAATCCTTTGTCTTGGGTTATGGAGGCCGCCGCTCTTGTCGCTATCGCTCTGTCCAACGGCGAGCACAGACCTCCCGATTGGCAAGATTTCGTCGGTATCGTACTCCTCCTATTTATCAACTCTACCATCGGCTTCTACGAAGAGCGCAACGCGGGTAATGCTGTCAAAGCTCTGATGGATTCTCTGGCGCCCAAAGCAAAGGTCAAGCGCAACGGCCAATGGTCAGAAATAGAGTCTTCTGACCTCGTTCCTGGGGACATGATCTCATTCAAAATCGGTGACATCGTCCCAGCTGATTGTCGTCTCACAGAGGCAATCAACGTTTCTATCGATCAAGCTGCCCTCACCGGTGAATCCCTTCCCCAAACGAAGAAAATGGGTGACCAGTGCTTCTCGTAAGTCTTGGCTTTGCCACCCATATGGACGCCCCGGCTAACCCATTTTTAGTGGTTCGACTTGCAAACAGGGTGAAGCAGAAGGTGTTGTTATCTCCACAGGTGCCAACACGTTCTTCGGTCGTGCTGCGTCCTTGGTCGGTCAGGACGACGATACAACCGGCCATTTGCAAAAGATTCTGGCTCAGATTGGTTCTTTCTGCTTGGTCACCATCGGTACCTTTGTTGTTCTTGAAATTGTCGTCCTGTATCCCCGCTTCCATTATGACTATCGACGTGGTCTTGATGCCATCCTGGTCCTCTTGATCGGCGGTATTCCGATCGCCATGCCAACTGTCCTGTCTGTCACCCTCGCCGTCGGTGCCCAGCAGCTTGCGAAACACAAGGCCATCGTCACTCGTATCACCGCTATCGAAGAGTTGGCTGGTGTCACCATTCTGTGCTCGGACAAGACTGGTACCCTTACCACCAACAAGCTCACCATCGACAGGAATACCATCCGTACCTACGGCCCCTTCAGCGCTGATGACGTCATCCTCCTTGCAGCATATGCTTCTCGTACCGAGAACCAGGACGCTATTGACGCGTCTGTAGTTCAGGCCCTGGGTGATACTGCCAAGGCCCGTGCTGGCATTAAACTCTTGGACTTTAAGCCGTTCAACCCTGTCGACAAGCGTACCGAAATCACCTATCGTGAAGAGTCATCCGGCAAACTGAAGCGTGTCACCAAGGGTATGACTGGTATCATCATCGAGCTCTGCTCCCGCAACAAGACCGAGGAGTTGGAGAACAAGCTTGAGGCAGATGTTGAAGAATACGCCACCCGTGGTCTTCGTGCCCTCGCTGTCGCATACGAAGAACTCGACGGTGATAACCATGAAGCTGAAGGCAATGGTTTCGAGCTTATCGGTCTCCTCGCTATCTTCGATCCCCCTCGTGACGATACCAAGCAGACTATTGACGATGCTTTGGCTCTTGGAGTTAAGGTGAAGATGGTAACTGGTGATCAGCTTGCAATTGCGAAAGAGACTGGCCGTCGTCTTGGTCTCGGTGACCACATGTACCCTGCCAAGGTGCTCAAGGATGGACCTGCTCCTGGTAGCAAGCATGCTTCCCTCGACGAAATGATTATGGATGCCGATGGTTTCGCCGGTGTATTCCCTGAACACAAATACGAAATCGTCAAGCGTCTGCAAGGTTTGGGTCACTTGTGCGCCATGACTGGTGACGGTGCCAACGACGCTCCTGCATTGTCCCGTGCCAACGTCGGTATCGCTGTCGAAGGTGCTACAGATGCAGCTCGTGGTGCTGCTGATATTGTGCTTACTGAGCCCGGTCTTTCCACCATCGTGCACGCCATTCGGGGTTCCCGTATCATCTTCCAACGTATGAGGAACTACTCCATCTACGCCTGCGCCGTTACCATTCGTATTGTGGTCTGTTTCGCTATTCTCGAATTCGCGTACCAGTTTGACTTCCCGCCGTTCATGATTCTTATCATTGCATTGTTGAACGACGGTACCATCATGACTTTGTCCGTCGACCGTGTCCTGCCCTCGATGACACCAGATAGTTGGGATTTGGCAGAAATTTTCTCTTATGCCGTTGCCTATGGTCTTTATCTGACCTTGTCCACGTAAGTGTTGCGTTTTGTGTTGCTGCGGCGGCATCTCACGGCATCGCCTCAGAGTTTCGTTGGTTATCATCATCAAAGAGACTACGTTCTTCCAAGACAAATTCGGCGTGGCGTTCAATTCACAACAGACCACTAACGGGCAGCTTTCTCCTCTGGCCTCCAATGACGAGCAACTCCACATGATTGTTTACCTCCAGGTTGCCATCATATCGCAAGCTCTCATCTTCGTCACTCGGTCGCACGGATTCTTCTTCATGGAACGTCCATCGTTTGCTCTTATGGGCGCTTTCTGTGTGGCTCAACTCATCTCCTCCATCATCGCTGCGTATGGCGACTGGGGCTTCACCAGCATTCATTCGATCTCTGGTGGCTGGATTGGTATCGTGTGGATTTGGGTATGTTTCAGCACCATTTAGTCATGTCCCGCTCTCTGACGTGATGTGCTTAGAACATTGTTTGGTTCCTCCCGCTTGATTGGATCAAATTTGCTATGAAGGCTACAGTGATTAAACACCTACGAGAACGACATGCACAGCAACAAGCCCAAACAGACACCGAAGGCGTTCCTTTGTCGCGCACTCAGTCTCGGGCAGCATCTCTTCACGAATCCCTGTATTCCAACCGTGTTTCGTTTATCAGGCGTGCCGCTCGCAAGGTTGGCTTTGGTTCCAGGATTTCCATGAAACCAGAAGAGTTGCAACGATTCAGCAGCATTCAAGCTCAGCGTACTGGTGCAACTTTGGCCCGTAATCCCAGCAGAACGGCGGTTTGAGTTTATAGGGAATAGATAGGAAGAGACGGATATCCATTCGTTTGACGTATTTTATTCCCGCTTTTCTTTCGTTCATTTGACCCATACTACTCGACCTCCCCTTTTTCTTATCTATGCTGGTGTCGGCACCATACCCCATATCTCATCCCTAATCTTTCGACATCGCCCAGATACGATATCCTATTTGCAGTATTATGGATGAAACGGAGGAAGAGTTGTATTAATGCTCTTGGATGATACCTCGTTTCTTTCTTAAGTTCATGATCCAGTACTCGTAATGCCTTGCCCAAAATAAACTGTATAGACTTTTTTATCTCCAGTGCCAACGGATGATCGTACGAAGCTCCAACGGAGGAGCGTTGTTGGCGGAACGCTGTGAACGGTACCGTGGCGTGCTTCCGCGTGGGAAATGTGCTGTGTTGAATCTGATGTCATTACATTATCCGGCTGACTGACCGGCTGACTTGACAAAATACGGTTTACGCTCGGCCCTTTTGTGGATGACTCCCAATCGTCAGCCTCCGGCACTCTGGAGCCTACTTAAGTGAGCAATTGCAACAATTCCCTTTAAACGCCAATGTCCCTGCCAGAAGAACCTCTGTCGGATATCCAAGAGGAAGACGCGCCTCCTTCGCCCCATCCTCCGTCGTCCTATCCTCCTGTAACCCACTCGCCTACAATCGGACGCGATGAAAAGGCACACGCCGGTCGACGTCGTTCCAGTTCAAGCGTTTCTCGCGTCAATATCGACTTTTTCGACCGCGATGGAGTCGCTCGTCTCGAACGAACATTGACCACCATGTCTCAGCAATCTCAAGCAGGCCAGCAGTCTATCGACTCTGACACGACTATAAACTTTGATGGTCCTTTCGACTACGCAAAGACACTTCGCCAGATTCTGAGACGGTGAGTAACACAAAAGATGATTTGATCTTAGTTTCTAACAACTTTTTTAGAATGCAAGAAGCTCGTATTGAATCCCGCGAGCTGGGCGTCGTGTTTGAGAATCTCCGAGTGGTTGGATTGGGCGCATCATCTGCCTACATGGAGACCCTCGGCTCTCTTTTGAATCCGCTTAATTGGATTGAAACATTAAAGAATTTACGACATCCTGCTTTGCGGGATATCCTCAGCGGTTTCGAGGGCGTTGTCCGCCCAGGAGAAATGCTGCGTAAGCGTTTTGTTCGACCCATCATCGGTGGATACTGATCGCCCCGCAGTTGTCCTTGGCAGTCCTGGTTCGGGATGTAGCACATTCCTCAAAACTCTGGCCAATCACCGTCAAGAGTACTATTCAGTTTCTGGCCAAGTTCATTACGACTCCATATCCCCTGAGGATCTGTACAACCATTTTCGCGGTGATGTTCAGTACTGTCCCGAAGACGACATTTCATTCCCGAGTTTAACCGTCGAGCAAACGTTGACTTTTGCTGCGAGAACGAGGACTCCACAGTCCCGGCCTAACCAATCTCGTCCCGAGTTCGTCAACCTGCTTACCGAGATCTTGGTGACCATCTTTGGGCTTCGACACGTTAAGAAGACTCCTGTTGGTGACGCTGCCATCCGGGGTGTTTCTGGTGGCGAGAAGAAGCGTGTTTCAATCGCCGAGACATTGGCCACTCGCAGCCGTATAACTGCATGGGACAAGTCAGTACTTTCTGTCGTTTTAGTTTGCCACTGATCGATCTCTTTCTAAAAGTTCCACGAGGGGATTGGATGCTTCGACCGCTCTGGAGTTTGGTCGTGCCTTGCGCATTGCTACAGATATCAGTCGAGCTACCACTATCGTCTCCATCTATCAGGCCAGCGAACAACTCTATGAACTATTCGACAAGGTCTGTGTCATCTACGAGGGCAAGATGGCCTATTTCGGCGAAGCTAGTAAAGCCCGGCAATATTTCATCGACATGGGCTATGAACCGGCCAATCGTCAGACAACACCCGATTTCCTCGTTGCTGTTACAGACCCTAATGCCCGTATCCCTCGTGCTGGTGCTCTCAATCTGCCTCGAACTGCCGGAGAGTTCGCACAATATTTCGTGGAATCTCCGATGGGTACGGCCAACAAGGAAGACATAGAGTCATACAAAGATAAGAATGTCGGTGTACCAGACAAAGCCCGTGCTTACAGGCGCAGTGCTCTGGCTGAGCACTCTAAAACTACTCGGAAGTCTTCGTAAGCCGGACTCATCTTTTTTTTTCCCGAACTCATCACCTTCTTATCAGACCTTATCTAATTTCGATCCCGATGCAAGTGAGGGCAGTCATGAAGAGGCGGGCCCAAATAATGTGGGGTAATAAAATGATTACCATCTTCAACCTTTTGTATGTGGAACGATATCGCTCGTTTATGACACAGCTGATCTCTACATCAGGTCATTCATAATTCAGGGAGTCATTGTCGGAACCATTTTCCTCCGAGTCCCAGACGCTACTTCGGCATTTTTCTCTCGTGGCGGTGTTTTGTTCTTGTGCGTCAAAATAGGGTTTTGTCATTCTTTTTTGCTGATCCAAGTCTAGTGCGCTGCTCTTCTGCGCTCTCTCTAGCATGGCCGAAATCCCGAGTCTTTATCAGCAACGGCCTATCGTCCTTCGACATCAGAAGGCAGCTCTCTACCATCCCGCTATAGAGGCCGTGGCCCTTACATTGGTGGATCTCCCCATCACGTTTGCAATCACATTGCTCTTCGCCATTGTGGTCTATTTCGTTGTGGGCTTACAGCAAAGTGCAGCGCAATTCTTGTGAGGCTTTTCATTCCCTGCCAGTGACGGCCCATTGATTTGTTTCTCTCAGTACATTTTACCTGTTCCTCTTCACCATGACAATGTCGATGAAAGCATGGTTCCGTGCAGTCGCTGCTGGCTTCAAATCAGAAGCAACGGCTCAAGCTGTGGCTGGTCTTGTCCTCCTCCTCTTGGTGCTTTATACTGGCTACACGATTCCAAAACCGACCATGATTGGTGCTTTGCGATGGATTACTTGGATCAACGTGAGTTTGTGATTTTATCCAATTTACCTTTTTTTAATGGTTAACAGCCTATCCGCTATGGATTCGAAGCAATATTAGCCAACGAATTTCACACTTTGAACGGTACATGCTCCTCTCTTGTTCCGAGTGGACAAGGATATGAAGGAGTTAGTATCAATAACCAAGTTTGTACCGTCATCGGAGCTCAGCCGGCACAAGGCTTTGTCGATGGCAACAGGTACATTTTGCTCGCATACGGCTACTCTTATAGTAACGTCTGGAGGGTATGTCCCCCCTGCACCTCATGCTTCCTGACATCTACTAACAATTCCTAGAACTACGGGATCGTCGTCGCCTTCGGTGTTCTCTTCCTTGCGTCGCTTCTATTCTTCACCGAATATAACACTTCATTTTCAATTAACACCTCCCGAGTTCTGTTCAAACGCCGTAGTAATAAATCTATGAGGACTGCAACGAATGTGGGTGACACGGAGAAGGGCGGGAGCTCCGAGACGGTTAGCCCACTACCAGAACCCACCAAGACAGAGAAGAAGGATGCGATCGTAGAAGAGTCCATCGCCCTGCAGCCTTCCCAAACGGACATCTTCTCGTGGCAACACATCCAGTATACCGTTCCCACTGCGAATGGACCTCGCCGACTTTTGGACGATATTTCAGGCTATGTTATGCCTGGGAAACTCACTGCTCTTATGGGGGAGTCTGGCGCTGGTAAGGCATCGCACCATTCACAAAAAACAGATGACTGATTTCTTGATCTTATTGACAGGTAAAACAACGCTGTTAAACGTTCTCGCTCAGCGTACCAACGTAGGAGTCGTTGCCGGAGATCGTTTTGTTAATGGGCAACCTCTGCCGATAGATTTCCAGTCACAAACGTGGGTACCTGATAGTGTTTCTTCTATTGTGTTGATTTTCGACTTTTAAAGCGGGTACTGTCAACAAATGGACACGCACGTTCCGACAGATACTGTCCGTGAGGCACTCTTAATATCAGCCAAGCTTCGTCAACCCCCTTCTGTTCCGTTGGCCGAGAAGGAAGCCTAGTACGTTGCGATCTCTTCAAAAGTTCAGTTATTTATCAAACGTTCAGTGTCGACACCTGTTTGAAGATGTGTGGATTAGAAGCTTACGCCGACGCTACTGTTGGGTCTCTTGGCATTGAGCACCGGAAACGAACAACGATCGCGGTGGAATTGGCCGCCAAGGTGTGTATTCAATCGTCGGATTTCAAGTTTGATACTCACATATTTCCAGCCGAAGCTTCTTCTGTTCCTCGACGAGCCTACGTCTGGTAAATCTAAATTTTACATTATTGTTTCATTAGCTCACTGTATCAAGGACTCGACTCGCGAAGTGCTTGGGCAATCGTCACGTTCTTGAGATCGCTTGCTGACAACGGACAAGCCATCCTTTGCACGTAAGTTGTCAACTTCCTTTGACCTACTCCTCCTCACAATGCTTTAGGATCCATCAGGTCGGTGTTCGGCTACTTACCTATTTTCAGTCTAACCAGTATTCCAGCCCTCTGCGGAACTGTTCCAAGTGTTCGACAGGCTGCTTCTCCTTCGCAAAGGCGGTCAAACAGTTTTCTTTGGCGACATTGGACATAACTCCACGACTTTGATCAAATATTTTGAAAGGAATGGATCACGTACTTGCACGCCCAATGAAAATCCGTATGTCGATCGTGTCTTTTCAAAATCTTTTCACTGAAAGGTCCTCGATAGAGCCGAGTGGGTGTTGGACGTCATCGGGGCTGGGGCAACAGCGACCGCAACTCAAGATTGGTACGTATATAATCATAGTTCTAGTACTTCCGCTGATGGTGAATAACAAAGGCATGAAACTTGGCGCAATTCACCAGAGAGCAAAGACACTCAACACCAACTAGAAAACATGCACGCCGAAGGGCGGGGCCGTCCCCCTGTGGCAGCGACACTGCATACCGAGTTTGCTACGTCATGGTACAACCAATTCATTGTTCTTCTAAAGCGCGATATGCTTTTCCGATGGCGAGATCCCACCTATCTTATAGCCAAATTGGTCCTTAATATCGTCGGAGGACTCTTTATCGGGGTATGTCTAACAACTTTAATGGTGGCTCGATTAACCCTCCTAACAGTTCACGTTCTGGAAAGCAAAGGATACTCAGCAAGGAACGCAAAACAAGCTTTTTGTAAGTGCTCAAACTCAGCAATGATGCAATAGGTGCTGACCATCTGCCCAGGCTATCTTCATGGCAACTATCATCTCTGTGCCTGTTGCAAATCAGCTTCAAGTACCCTTCCTCAACATGCGCAACGTGTATGAAATTAGGTGAGAGCAGATAACATCACACTATTATGGATATTGATAGTTTGGCCTTTAGGGAACGACCTAGTCGCATGTACCATTGGTC
Source organism: Megacollybia platyphylla (assembly GCA_900068915.1). Classification (NCBI taxonomy): domain Eukaryota; kingdom Fungi; phylum Basidiomycota; class Agaricomycetes; order Agaricales; family Porotheleaceae; genus Megacollybia; species Megacollybia platyphylla. The sequence continues at coordinate 1,273 of CEMS01905569.1, read as the reverse complement.
CGCGCTCATTACCGCGCAGTTCCTTGCCGAACTGCCTTGGAATATGTTGGGATCTTCGCTATTCTATTTCTGCTGGTATTGGACAGTTGGTTTCCCGTCCTCGAGGGCGGCTTACACCTTTTTCATCTTCGCTGTTGTCTTCCCCTTCTACTACACCAGTTTCGCTGATAGTGTTGCCGCGATGGCCCCCAACGCTGAACTTGCGGCTCTGCTGTTCACCTTCCTCTTTTCTTTCGTTCTCAACTTGTGAGTTCCTCATTCTGTAGTCTTGGACAAGTTCTGATCGGGTTCTATAGCAATGGCGTGTTGCAACCATTCTCGCAACTGGGATGGTGGCGATGGATGTACAGGTTAAGTCCTTACACCTACATCATTGAGAGTCTGTTGGGACAAGGTATTGTCGCCAGTCATGAGATTATTTCTGTTATTGAACGATTTTTGTCTAGCCATCGGGAGACAGAACATCAATTGCGCACCTGTTGAGCTGGTGAGCTTAAATCCACCATCGGGTCAAACGTGTGGAGATTACATGCGTCAATACATCTCAAACTCTGGCGGGTATCTGACCAATCCCAATGACAATTCGAACTGTCAATTCTGTTCGACTGCTACCACAGATGACTTCCTCCGTGCTTCGTTCAATATCGAGTACTCCCACCGATGGAGGAATGTTGGTATAGTCTTTGGTTTCATTATATTTAACGTGAGTAGACGTGATACAATCTTTTGCATATCTGACTTTTCGCAGATTGTCTCGATATATATATGGACCTACATCTTCAGGATTAAAAGAGGAAAGTTTTTCACTCGCACAAAGAAGGACGCATAGAAGCAATACGATTAGACATGACTAGACACAAACATCATAGTACTATAAACCAGTATAACTTTACGAATAGATTTGTAGGAAATTTTCCTTATTTTTGCGACTGGGACGGATTGACACTCCCTCCAACAGCGTATACTGACAAGCGACCAATAATAGCAAGGTTTGTGAATCGGATTCAACAATTTTGGGCCGACTGCGTCAGTATGTACAAGAAAATCAGTTGAAGAACGTCGTACTTGAGCCTCCCGAGCGAGTCTCAGCGAGAGGAGAATGATGTTACACTCATCTTAAGCAACGCTGAATGAAAGCCAAGGCTTTCGATTGGACCAAGGAAGAAGGCACTGTCACATAATGCTCGGCGGCACACCTAATTTCCCTTGGCCTATCAGACTCTGTAGCACGAGTAGCGGGCCCCGGCCGTTCCTTTGGGACCTTGTGTCGGGT
>CEMS01905560.1:60858-80562 GCA_900068915.1 Megacollybia platyphylla | reverse complement strand
AGTTTTCCTCAAGTTTTCCTTGAGCAGAAATTTTGAAATTTTGCTGGTAAAATTCAATACAGAAATTTAAAGTCTTTGCCTGACCTAAAACAAAACAAAAACTAAGAATTTTCAGCTGCAAAAACTAGCCCGAAAATCTAACATTCTAGGTCAGCAAAAACAGATCCGAAAATAGTTCCTTTTTGTTATTGTTTTGGGTGGGAAAAACTTTCACTTTTCGCATTTATGTATTTTTTACTCAGCAAAAACCAAAAACGAAAGGTTTCTGCAAGGGTTTCCTCCCACAAGAATCAATAGTTTTAGGTATATTTTTCTCACTCGAAAACATCAGCAAAATCTGTAATTTTCTCTATGGTTTTAGCACGCCTAAAATCCCTCCAAAAATTTTCCCTTCGGNGCAGTGTCAGTCATTCTACCACAAGAGACTGAGGTAATGCAATCCGTACTATAAGACGACGTTGAGCTAATAACTACATAGCTAATTACTGTCGTCTATAGGTGTTCATTTCCAACATAAGAGACAAACCGTTAATGTTGTTCTCAAGCTGACCAGGTGGTGCAGTAGAAGTCGGCGTACTTGAACCTCTTCTTGATCTGGCCCAGGAGGTACCAGCCAGGGGTGCAGTACGTAACATGATTGCTGGTTGAACCACCCTTGTTGTGTCCAGAGTGGAGTTGGCCAACGATGCGAGCTTTACCGTTCGTCATGTGCCAGACGAGGGAGCCCGAGTCTCCTTTAGCGGAGAAGACTTCGGCAGTCTTGTCGCCCGAGTTGTATATACCAAGCTCGACGGACTCAATACCGACTTCGTTCTGAATGAATGAAACTAGGCCGGCGTAGCGTCCAACGGTGAGGTCGGTAGTGTTGCCGTCTTTGCCGACCATAAGGCAACGCTGGCCTTCGCTGTCAAACTCTGCAGGGTGCGCGAGGTCCTCCTTCGTGGCGCAGCCCTCGATCCGGAGCTTCCTCTCGTCGGGAAACTTGAACGTGGTCGGACCACCACCGAGAGGATAGAACATGTCTGTAAGGTCTTGGGGATCGTACTTGGATCCTGGATAAGGTTTTTTTCGTTAGACGAGGTAAATAAGATAAGTCGAAACGCACCCAGATCAACGACGTTGCCCTCGAACTCATCCCCGACCTTCGCCTCAGCAGCTAAGAACGCAGCCCAGTCCGAGGTATATAGTGTGCCGCCTTCGACGTCGACCGAGATGGCTGCAGCATATTGAACGTGCCCAATGTTGCGGTGGAGCTTGATGTTGGACCAGTATTTCGTGACGTCGTCGTGGAGGGCCTCCAGATCAGTGATAGCTTCGGTCTCGTCGTTCAATTGGCGTCGCTTTGCCTTGATCGCTCTCGCGTTCTCCGCGTCCTGCCTCTCCTTCGCCTGCAGTTTGACAATATCTCGGGCCCAAAGGTCAGCGAGAATGCCGCGATCAGCAATGGCCTTCGTGATCTCGTCGAGGCCACGCTGGAAGCGACGCATTCCGCACACTCGAACGTGGTCCATGGGTGCGCCGCCTTTGAGCTCGTAATCGACGGTGGTGTTCTTGCGCAGGACGTGGCAGTTGCTAACTCCGTACACCTTGTTGCTTGGGTTGCCGTCCCTGTCTTTGTTCTCGTGGAACCAGAGCGTAAGAGTGCCCTGGGAATCCTCCTCCTCCATTTCTTCGGTCGCAAGGGGAACACCGAGAAGAGCAGTGAGGAAGCGACGGACATAATGGGTGGCATTGCTGCTGTCGACATGGCGCATAAGGGGGGAACCTGCGAGCCTCTGCGGGACCGCCTCGCGCCATTCCACAACAGCACCATCGACTCCGTTCTTCCGCAGAAGGGTAAGGATCTCTTGGGAGACCTCGTGGGCGGTATCGGCAGGAGTAGAACCAGGAATGACGCCGACCCATATGACGACGGGACCGAGACTCCCCTTCGCCTCCTCTCCCAGCGGTGCGTGGGTGAAGAAGCGGGCAGGGTCGATGGACGACCAGTCGATCTTCCGAGCCTTGATCAGGTCACGAATCTGGGGACCGACAGCGTCCCAGACACCATTGAGCGGGGTGTCGAAGACTCCGCGGAGCGACTTGACGGGGATGTGGGCATGTCTGCCGACAGGCTTGGGGAAGGGCGTAGTGAGGAAGTCCGAACGGTAGACGAGGTCCGGGTGGTCGCGGTCCCCGGTGATGCCGTTATAATATGACGTTCTCTCGTACTCGTCGGGCCCGTGCACGGAGACAGCGGTGGCATCACTGGCGAAGGTGAGGGCGGAGAGATCGGACGCCATAGTCACGTCGCTTAGGGCCGGGGAGCTGGGGCGCTTGCGTTGATGGCCCTGGAGGTCGATACATTGGAGAGTGAAGAGGGAGAGTCCTGGACGGAAGGTGGTAAGTGTGGTATAGGACGCTGAAAGAAATTAAAGGACTCGCTGAGCAGCTCCGGGTGCTCTCTCATAGTGTTAAACACCTGGGCGGCGAGTTGGGATACTCCTGTAAGGGAGATGGTAAGTATGGCATAGATTGTGCAGTGAGTTGATAAATAGGGAGGAGAAGGACGAGTGAGTCTCCGGACTCGCCTTCGCCTAGAAGACCGGCTTTGTTCAGTTCATCTTCCGTGAATGGCAAAGCTTCGAGAGGTCAGTGTACCAATAAAAAACCATAGGACTCGCTGGAAGGATCCATAATGAAGTTGAGCAAAGTTCGTAGGTGGGCAGAGTGGGTTGGGGACGAGAAGTGAAGATGGCGCGGTAGTCCAGGGTTATTTGCATTTATTTGGAGGGAACACACGCTGCGCTGCTGAGTCCTATTAGTTATCATCAGTCTGAGACTTCACATATTCGCGATCGTGTTACAATGGAGGTGTGCCGCTTGCAAGGGAAGCAGAAAGACAAATAATGAAATAGTAATGCTATGTATCACTTACCAATATCCAAACATTGATATTCCGTGGTAGGGAGCGATTGCAGTAGGAGAGGTAATCTATTTTTTATATCATTTCCGGTAGCCCCTTGTGATTAATGGACCTTCAGCAGTACAATTAACCGAGCCTCTTGTATAGTTAGTTTCCATGAGATCCCAGAGCCATTATAAAATTCATCCACATCCTCTGCCTGGCGGCAGAAATTAGTCATAAGAATAACCAATGAGAAACGCATACACTATCCAAGTTGAGTAATGTTGATATTTGCTGCAGTCTGGTAAACTTTTCCCGAGTGTCCCCAAAGACGGTTTGAGATGAAAGGTAGGTGGTAATTGAACGGAGATCACGATCAAAGCAAATGGCTCCCAATTCAGTGAATTTAAGGCCCATTATGAATTTTTCCCATGGACGGATCAGCGCGTCAAGTGCTAGACCAGTATACAGCCGATAATTTTCATCTGTGAACGTATCCTGGAAACTATCAAGTGGTAAATCATTGCAAGAGGAAAAAAACAAACGCTGTATCCATCCATCAAGCTATCCCAAGACTTGATAAACCGTTTACGAACAATGTCCTGATACTCTGCTGTAGAATAGCCTTCTTCGTCAAGTGCATAAGAAACATCTTTATAGACATCAGGTATCAGATTTCGCAATTTCGGGCGGAGCAGTTGGCTGAAGAGTTGCTCAAGTCCAAGACGAGCACTTGTACGAATTTTGGTTGTCGCTGAAGCAAAAGAAATAAATCGATCCCGAACAGAAGCCTGTTCGGTTAGTATGTACAACTGTTGTACTGTCTCAATGCTGGTAAGTTCACGACAAAGTCGTTCCAAATGCGAGGATGAGATTTCGAGGTCATTCAAAAGTGTCTAAAATGAAACCTTAGTCGATGGCAAGAAGCAAAGAGGGAGAGAGCTTGACAATGAACGCAATTCGATTCTCCCGTTCCACTTTGTCACCCCTGTTTGTTCCTGATGGTCCTTGACCGCGATAGACGTCTTCCATTTTCTTCCTCAACACACCAACATAGTCGTGTTCTATGACTTCCCGGAGTTGAGTCAACATTCTATCCACTGTAGATAGCGAGCCTGTTGACAGTAGACGATTCAAGACCACTTTCAAGATGTAGAAAACGTCGTCTGGAGTTGTAGTGGTTGCAATTGATTGCGACGGATCGAGACTTGAGAGTCGGTGAGCCTTGGGACGTATAATTAGCCCCAGAATCCCAGTCATTCAGTAAAGAGAACCTTGCCAATGATCGTGCGGATGTACCACAGCTCCAGAGGAACGTAATACGACGAGAGAAGATGTTCAAAGACGGCGAACGAGGTGGTAGAATCAAAGAAAACTACGTCTTCCGATACAGCCGAACCGTTGACCTCATGTGTCGACAAGTTCTCTGCGACGTACTTTTTGAAAACATTCCAGCGGCTTGCCATGCCCGCAAGCTCTACAAGAACCTTGTCAATTTCTCGAGGATCTACCTGATCGTCTGAAGGAGAAGCGCTGCGACGAGTTGGCGCATGGGTTGGTGGATTACTCATTGCATCGGAAAGCTACCAAGGTGAAGAGACCAAGTCTGCAAGAAAGAACTAACTTTTCTCTTCATTGACCGCTCGTCCTCCCAGCTTTCCGTCAGGCTTTTGACCACCCTGTCGCATTCTTCCAATAGGCAATCAACGACGTTTTTCATCTTACGTGGACCATAATATTTCTCAACGATAGGTTGATGCTGTTGTACGATCATAGCGATGCTCTCGAAAAGAGCTGTCAAAGCGGTAATATAGTACAACGGTGATGACGCTGTCAGAACAGAGAAATTAGCTGCATATTCAGATAAGGAGTGAGAGGGCACTTTTGGCTGAGGCTGGAGCTCTTAGCCTGACCAAGTCTACGACAAAGGATGCATATGCTTGGAGGCCTTCATCCTCCCATCCTATAGAGGGAAATAGTTTGAAAAATCTTGTGACAGCGGTGGCATCCCGAGCCTGAGCAGCTTGTTCAAAGTTTCGGCGAAACACGTCGAGGAGATGCTCTCGAGCTGACTGCAAAGTCTGTGCCGGTGGAAAATGACTCTCTGCTGTGGGCTAAGAGATGTTATTATCAGATGCCGACCAAGAGCATGTAAGGTACAAACAACGGCAGCTTCTGAGAATGGCCCTGAGATGACTTGAAGAGGCAGAGACATAGCTCGTGCGCAGTGAGTTGCTGCACCTTCCCAGTCCTGAGCATCAATGGCAAACCGTAGAGAGGAAAGCGATGCCTATGACGGGTTGAATGACAAGAAAGCAAAACGAAAGTTGCAAGTCAACCTTGAGTTCTATGACTTGGCCAACTCTGTCCGCTGCCTCACGGATGCGACGCATTTCTTCATCGAGATTACGAACTTTTGTGCCCACGTTGTCTGCAGTCTGTGCTGTCGCGCTCACCTTCTGGGACAAGAGAGAAGCTTGGACATGAATTGCCTCGAAATCGGGCACCAAAGACTCCAAACGCGATATCGCGGCGACAACAGGCTCTCTAGAAGACAACAAATCTGCTAGTGAGTTTGAAACTTGGGCCTCCTCGGCCTGACACGCGGAAAGTGCACTCAGAATTTGCGGTAGAGTTCTGAGAGTGGCCATAGTTATTTGTGCGTGTTTTTCTCCATGTCCCACCATCTCGCACGGCTGTTTCCTGGTCTGCACTTCAAAGATGAACTAGCTCGACGAATTTTGACGCATTCAAGTCATCCTTCGGCAGTAAATGGTCACAATGCAACGCTGAGTTTCATCGGTATTGTCTTGTCCATTCAAGTTTTACTTTCTCACGTGTCTTGCAGGCCGACGCGTTCTCGAATCTTATCTGCTTCTTCTCCTGTCAGCCAGCTCGCAGCTAACACCGGCGCATGATCTCGAGCAGATTGTTGCACGAACTCTGAACTCCTATATACTTGGCGAACATGTCGGCTCGGCTTGGGGACTCGGACAGATCATGTACTGGACACCAAGTGTCAAAGCCAGCAGACTGGAGTCTAAGAAAGTGAACAGCACTGCCCTTCTCAGAAGCGTGGGTCTTTATAAAGTGCAGGGAGAAACAGTGGCTGCAGTCGTAGGCGGCACTTTTCGAGAGTTTGTATGCCATTCATCTTTTATTTTTGACCCTCGCTTATTGTAACCGTTCAAGGGAGGATCAACGGCCCACCGTATATTTCATACAAGAGTGCTGCCTCATCTCCTCTCTCAACGTGACGTCGGTCTCCCAGAACCTTTCCATCGTGATGCCCGTGCTGCCTGTGCAGAAATGGGTGGCATCCATGGTCCACTTTTATCATCAAATTAAACATTTTAGACTAGCAATCTAGAGGTCGTTATAATCCAGTCCAAACAAATCCTTTCTTGATTTCAAATTCTTCCGTGCCCACAACGTGGTCGCAGTTAAAACCGACATGCAACTTGTACTCCCCTCTCGCCACCCGCCATGCACTCTTGGACTCGTCCCAATAGGAAAAAGCGTACTTGTCCAATTCGATAAACACTTTCCGGCTGGAACCCGGCTGCACGTCGTGGACCTTAGTAAACCCTCTCAGCTGCAGCGGTGGCTGAGTTAAACCAATGTCCGGATACGAGACATAAAGTTGTACAACTTCAGACCCAATCATTTGTCCCTCGTTCTTGACATTTACCGATACTTTGACGCCCACAGAGTTGCTAGTGATAGCCGCTCCGATGATCATTAAATTCGACATGGTAAACCTCGAGTATGATAATCCATACCTCGATGCGACATATCAATCACTATCAACAACGAAAGAGAAGCGACATACCCGAATGAAAACATCGGCTTAACGTGCCTGGCCTGATAATGTTTGTATCCGACGAACAAATCTTCACGATAATGAATCTTTCCGTTTTCACTCCGTAGATTGAGATATGACGGCACATCTTCCATCCGCAAGGGAAATGTCAGTGGTAGACGTCCACAGGGATTGACCTTTCCATACAGTACGTCGGCGATCGCATTACCCACTTCATTCCCCAGATACCATGTCTGCAATAGGCCACTCACACTTCCAACCCATGGCATCGCCACTGCCGAACCCTTTTGTGAAGCTAGTCATCCGCTGTACCGTAGTTCTGAATAGAAACTCACAGACTGTATACAAACAACTGTATTTGGATTCACTGCTGCAATCCTCGATATTGCCTCGTCCTGACGTCCAGGCAGTTGCAGGGTCGGACGATCAAATCCCTCGCTTTCCCATTCAGGTGTCAATCCTGCAACAAAAACGACTGCGTCACACTTGGCTGCCAATTCTACAGCTGCCTGAATGGCCCCATCCGGATCTATTTTTCTGCACCCTCCGAGCCGCTTTCGTACGGTGAGCGAGACAGGAAAGTGATTTAGATCGTTACCCACAACTCCGCGCATCAGTGCTGGTTGAGCACTTTTGCTCTCCTGAGTTTCAGACTCTGGTGGCGTGGTATTAGTGTACTCTACTAGCACGTCTACGGCTCTGTGAGCTTCCAGCTCAATGGTAGCCTTCTCTTCGACGGTGCCTTGTCTAATAAAAGTAATCAATTAATAGAATGCAAAATTAATATGGTCATGCCCATAGAAAAAGTCCCCTGGTGTCTGTTTTGTCCAGTTATCAATCGTAAGTTTGCCATTTATCCAAAGCTTTGCACGGCCTGCACATTAGTATTGTGATTATGCTGATATATCCTACCTGCCACTGTCAGACCGAGCTCAAAACAGCCATTGTCCTCTACAACCAACTTGCCCATCAGTCTGAGAGACCATGTGTCCGTCAGGCCTGGCGGCAGAAAGTCATTCAATTTGACGCGAGTGTCATTCAAAATGAATGTGGCTATTGGATCTGACAGGCCGCCATGATCATCGTGACTATGGAAAGTGCACAGCCAGCCGGGCTGGCCATCTGGCGTCACCATATTGTTCTCGAGGGTTGGAAGGTACTTGTGAGCTAAAGAATATATAAGTCGAAACAAATGTGGCACGCAGCAAGCCTAACCATAGCATCCTAGCTCGTGTTTGATATTTAAACCCTCGTACAGTCCCGCTTCTATTCCTTCTAACGGACTCACAACATATGTGGCTTTGAGTGCAGCTGAGCCACCACCAGAAATTACACGACCTTTCGCATTGGGTCCTATTACTGCAAGACTCCGAACGCGACCTGCCTTGAAAGGTAAAATTCCGCGCTGGTTCTTCAAAAGCACTATGCCATCCGCTGCTAGCTTTCTACAGAACTGTCTTGCTTCAGGTGTGTCGCGCGAACGCTCTTGACCATCTCCATATACAACATCGGGGTTCCGTTCGGCTTGTCGCTGCACAAAGGTCAAGATGTTGGTAACTCGCTCGTCGAGTGTTGGCATCAAGAGCTTCTGGGAGGTCAAGCAATGATGGACTAGTAAGGGCGTGCGCCATCGCGGAGGCCCCGGCATTTCAAGATCTAGGCCTGCGTTTATGGGCTCGTCAACGCCATACGTTCCAAACCTGCCGGCTGAATGTGAGAATGATGTTTGGGATGACTTACCAGTCGCTCATGACGATCCCGTCAAAGTTCCACTCGTCTCGTAAGATTCCCTGGAGCAACGCTGCATTCTCAGAGCAGTGCACACCGTGGATACGACCGTAACTGACAAGGAAACGGTCAATGAAGGGATCGAAGTAATAAGACCTACGAAGTCATGTATGCCATCGGTTGCGCCTTCTTCTGTGCGATCATGAAGCTGCAGAAATATGTTAAAGTTCGACAGAGAGAAGATGTACGGACGGATAAAGGTAGATCTCGCGCAGAGCTCTGTCAGTGATGACTGAGTCTGCAGCAGTGCGTTCGTGCTCTTGATCATTCGCAACAAAATGTTTAATTGCTAGTGCAGTGACTAAAACAGAAAAACAGCTAAAAAAAAAGAAACATACTGGCTGCAACGCCCTCCGATTGTAGACCATTGACATAAGCAGCAGCCATAGTACCTGAGAGGATGGCAATTAAAACCTTGATTCCGACACAGAGGAAGACACTAACCAGATAGATGAGGATCTTCAGAGAACGATTCGAAAGCTCTTCCACCAAGAGGAGACCGTTGTATGTTGCAAGTCGGGGCAAGCAACACGACAGAAGACTTTAGTTTTGCTTCTTGGGCAAGGAATTTGCCCACATAGTCGATGAGGTCTGGATCAAAAGTCGAAGCGAGAGAGGTTGCACACTGTGCGCGGATGGGCTGCAGCACTGGTTAAAACAAACGAAGACCTACGGGTAGACACTGTGCAGGAGTTGAAACGAAATGAGAAGATCCCCGAACGCCCTAAACCAAAGTAAATACGGAAATGGTGCAACTGTGGCAGTTGAGGGCAGGAAATGCGTCGCCTACGTTAGGGCCATCGCTCATGCGAATCGCAGGGATGTTTAATCTACCTACGGAGGTGGTGTTCCACCAGTTTGGAGCACCAAGCAGTGCGATTTTCTCGTCAGTTTTGAGTTTCTTAACGAGTTCAGAGATGTCTGCAGTTAGGAATTCACGGGTCATTGTCGTCAATGGGAAGCTGAAGAGGTCCGATGTTTATACCTGCTAAAAATAGACTTGGGCTCGATGCCCTCTGACAATGGACATACTGACGAATGTTGCAAAGCCGAAAAGCGACGCTACGCTCACGATTCGGATCATAAAATCTTTCAAATATCGTACCGAACGGAGCCTTGTCTTGCACAACATCAACCTCGAGGAAACAACGGTGAAAAGGCTCAAAGAAATCGCGCTTGACGGTACTCATTTCACCGAACTTGCCCTATCATCATATGCATCCTGACTTGGACCAGCTATTCGCACGCAGCCAAGTTGGAAGCCATATCGAAACGTCGTGTTGGGTCATTCGACTCGGATCTCAGCTCTCACAAGGCTGATGCTGTTCTTAGATACAATGAAACTTTACTCGAAAGCTCATGGTTCCAAGGTACACTCCATTTATCCGAGACCTCGATCGTCTCAGCAACGCAGACAACCAATTTAATCATAAATCTGGACCATGATGACTGGATACTCGACGACGACGACAGGGTGCTCGTTGATCTTGATTTCGGTCGGTGAATGCGCTGGATTACAGTCAGATTGTCTCACCGCTTCATAGAGAATGAAACTGAGGTCAGTTTCTTCAATCGTGATCTGTATGATCAATTTCGAGTCGATCCTGAGGTGAGTTTGCATGTTCTTGTCTTCGCTTGCGATTGCCAATAAAGCTTCAAAGACCAACTGGGACTGCTGACAGTAGATGGTACTATGCTATTAGAACAACAAGGCTAATTGACAATCTATAAATGCTGTAATACCAAAGAAATCAAGTCCGAAATCACTGGTTCGCGCATTGTACCCGAGGCTCTCCACCGTCCTCGTCTTCATCCATTGCATCATCTCTCAGCCCACCCCGCGTTCGTGTGTCTGCATCGTCGAGATGAACCTCATCTAGAACGACATTCCTGTCGAAACTGTCTATTGGTTTTCGTGGCGGAAGGGCTTGTTCCAGCAAAGGAATAACGGAGGGATCGATGGAGTCAGGGAAAGTCACACTTAATTTGACATACATGTCTCCTGGCTCATGGTGTCGCTGTGATGGCATACCTTGCCCGTGTATGACCTTGAGCTCACCTAGCAAATGGTTGGTAAGACTTTCCACAAAAGAAAGCAGACTTGGATCATACCGTGTTTAATGACCTCTCCAGGGTGCAGTTGAACCATGAGCGCACGATCATCTAAGTGTTTGATAGCAAAAGCACCGCCACCAAGAGCAGTGAGCAGGTCGATCTCGACCTCTATAATGAGATCGTTGTCCTGACGCTTGAATCGTTCGTGCGGCTTTTCTTCAATCACGATAATAACGTCTCCAGTCTCCGCGTTGGGCGCCTGATCACTTTCGCCATGGAAAGTGATTGTCTGACCACCCTTCATACCCTTGTCGATGTGGACCTCCAAGAACTTCTTCTCCTGCAATGTCTTCTTGCCCTTGCATTGTGAACACCTGTCCTTCGCATTTATGATTTCTCCTGTGCCCGAGCACTCGTCACATGGAGATTGAATCTGCTGTATCATCGGGCCCATCTGCCGCAGTGTGACCTTGATGCCCCGCCCACTGCACGTATGACAGGAGCGGACAGCACCTTCTTTGCCGCCCTTGCCTTTGCATTTGGAGCAGATGACATTGCGAGTGAGTGCGAGCTTGGTCGTTTTGCCTTTGTAAAGATCTTCGAGGGTGACGTGTACTCTGTGAACGAGATCCTTAGTTTTACGAGGACCTTGCCGTTCACTTCCACGCCCGAAGCCGCCGCCGAAACCTCCAAAGAGTTGACTAAACAAATCCTATGAAAGGTGGTGAGAGGATGCCGCGATAAACGGCGAAAACGTACCTGGGGATCCATACCTCCCATTCCATTACCCTGTTCCAAGCCAGCAGAACCGTGCCTGTCATAGACATCTCGTTTTTGTGAATCTGAAAGGACTTCGTATCTGGAAAAAAACTTGAGGTCTTTGTGACAGCCAGCTGGTGGGTTGGCTTACGCGTGGGTCACTTCCTTGAACTGCTCAGGGTCGCCGCCCTTGTCTGGGTGTAGCAATAGTGCCCTAAAGCGATGAAAATGATGGTCAACGAGTAAGATGAGAGCTACTTCTTGCGATAGGCCTTTTTCAGTTCCGAGTCTGTAGCATTCGATTTAACTTCGAGGAGATCATACAACTTGCTAACGGAACGAGTCAATAACAAAACTTGAGTTCTGTGCTAGTTACCGACGTTTCTTTCACAGACATGGTGGGCGTTCGAATTCGAAAACAGACAAAGCTGTGTGACTTGTTTTAGGTCCAAAACTTGGATCTTTCGAGAGATTTCTAGAATATTCCCACGCTCATTAGCTTCAGCTATTTACATCTGGGTACACATCGAAACGACGCTGAGTGGTCACTGGAATGCCAGCTCGAGCGTCCTGCATTGCCTGTGGATCTGCTATGTTCAGCAATGAAGCGAACGGGAAAGGGGCACATACCAATCTGCACATAGAGGATTTCTTCACCGTCTCCAGCTTCTGCAAGAACTTTGCCCCTGTGATGCTGTATTGAAACCTGGAAAAAAAGGCACTGAAATGACACACATTGGATCTACAACCATTGAATGGCCCCACTAGCAAGCCTGTGTTAGAAGAATAGTTCAATGGTATCAAGTACGAACGGCATGATAAGATGCATTGAGGTTTCGTGCAGGACTGCACATTGAGAAGAAGATTTGGTTATCAACAGCCCGTGATCTCTGTAGCAGTTCCCAGTGGAGAGGACCGGTTGTGGTGTTGAATGCTCCGGGGTAGATAAGGACATGACAACCTACAGACGAATCTTTAGGCCTTTAGGTCTCAACAACAGCAGGCTGACCTTGACGTGCTGAGATCATCGCCATCTCAGGAAAGCGGACGTCATAGCAAATACCAAGACCGATACGAGCAAACTCTTGAACAGCAACGAGTCAGTAATGAACCAAGAAGTGATGGATATGTACCAGTGTCGAATAAGTTGAGAGTTGTACCCCCAGTTAAGGTTTCACTTTCCTGTAAAGATCGTATGACACCGATATGTGAAATGCAGCATAGAATGTCACCTTGAAAGTGATCTTACCGGGTATATCGATATCGAAGAGATGAACCTTGCGATGCATTGCAACGAGGTCGCCCGTAGGAGAATAAACGGTACAGGTATTGTATACCTTGTCCGTTGCACTATCACACTCAGGAATTGATCCTGCAAGCTATGAGGACCAGAGATGGAACGCCAGAGTGTCGCACCGCCGATGAGCCAAGTGGAAGTTTCCTTTGCAACAGCAGAGAGCATCTTGACCGATTCGCTCTGAGTCTTTTCAATTTCATAGGGCTTTCCAGAGACATATCCAATGTTTTCTGCGTAGACGGGAAAGTGAACATGGCCATAAGGCGAATTGAAGCATTCGGGCAGGACTATGAGACTTGGCCTTTTTGATGCGGCCTTGATAACCATTTCTCGAGCATGCTTCAAGTTTTCCGACTTGTTAGAGCCAATGTTGCCCAGTTGAATCAACGCAAGCGTGAACGGTTTCAGCTTTGACATTGAGAAACACGTGATCATTTTCACGATGGAGGGCGGCAATGAGAGCTCCACCAGTGTTTCTTTGAATTATCACTACTTGCCGAGCAAGTTCTCTAGTAGCTTGTTGTCGCCCGGCCCTAGGAAACGCAGAGGCAAAGGATTGGACGTCGCGGTGCCGAAAAGAGGCGGCGGTGTTGATGCATTTCGCAGCGGGGTCAATAGAATTCCAGGGCAGCAGGACGAAGAGGACGACGAGGCAAGTGGTTGGTTTGGCCATAGCAAACCTAGAAAGATGAGATGGACCAAGTTCAAATGGGTTCTCTTCGTCGCCAATACTTGCGTCGGTGGTCGTCGTTCTCGTTGCTTCAATCGATTCTCATTGTTATCATCAGCTCTCTGCGTATTCTCTGACAGCTCTCATTTTCTGTCTGCTCACATGGTTCAATATATGGACTCACGCAGACGTCGTCCGAGTAGGCAACCGTCCCGAACTGATCACCTCCACGGTTGCAGCGTCCATAGGAATCGTAACCTCTCTCATAGGCTGGGCTGGAATTCTTCTCAATAACCGCGCCTTCCTCGCTGTTTATTCGTTCCTGTGTTGGATAACATTTGCTTTCCTCGTCGTGCCTGGATATATCACGTATCGCAGACGCACCTTCAACCTTGAAGGAAAGATAAATGCAGAGTGGAGTCGCGATCTTGGTACAGATGGTCGTCTTCGCATTCAAAATCAGTTGGGTTGTTGCGGCTACTTCTCTCCGTTTGTCGAGGCAACTGTTTCTGCCACCTGCTACTCTCGTTCCATCCTACCCGGCTGCAAATCTCCATACCTTAAATTCGAGAGACTCGTATTGGGTAGATGGTTCACGGTCGCCTTCTCACTCGTTCCTCTTCATCTCTTTGTCACGATCAGCGCATTGCTCTGCTCAAACCATGTTACATACAGATTCGGCAAAGGCATGATGCCCAAAGCCTATAGACTTAGTCCAACGAGTATGGCCGCCATCATGGACAATTACGCCAAGTATGTTCAGAATCATTCCCATTCTTGACTGATATCTGCTCAGTCAACTCGCAGAGCAGTATGGTGCAGACGTTGCAACTGATATAATGAGCCGCTCCCGCTCAAACTTGAACCTAGAGAAGACAGATGGCTCGTATAGTATGTCCAGCCTTGGTGGTAGCGGGCCCATGATGAACATGCCATATGCCGGTACTGGTAGTGCCAGGACATCCACCTACTCGCATACCAAGTATGACTCGGTAGGTAAAGGTAGATTAGTGCCGTAGAGGAAATTCTGCACATAATAATAATATAATGACACAGCCTGCACGTGAATTTTCCGACTTGATTCTTGCCCACCAATGGCTGGCGACAATAAACGACTGGACGAGTCGGACTCGGACAGCGAGAGCGAAACGGAAGCTGTACCAAAGGTCGAGATCGATGCGTCCAAATTAACACCTCTCTCGCCTGAAGTCATATCAAAGCAAGTAAGAAGCAGGTCTGTGAAACTACGGCATTCTAATGCCCACAGGCAACAATAAACTTGGGTACAATCGGGCACGTAGCGCATGGAAAATCTACAGTAGTAAAGGCGATCTCAGGAGTAATGACCGTCCGCTTCAAGAACGAGTTGGTCCGTAACATAACCATCAAACTTGGCTACGCCAATGCCAAGATTTACAAATGCGAAAATGACGCTTGTCCTCGACCAGGATGTTATCGATCATACCGCTCTGACAAGGAAGATAATCCTCCTTGCGAACGACCTGGTTGTGGTCATCGAATGAAGCTTATTCGCCATGTTTCATTTGTCGACTGTCCTGGACACGACATTCTCATGGCCACCATGTTGAACGGCGCCGCCGTCATGGATGCTGCTCTTCTGTTGGTAGCGGGGAACGAAACTTGTCCTCAACCTCAGACTTCAGAACATCTTGCTGCAGTTGAAATCATGAAACTAGAAACCATTATCATCTTGCAAAACAAAGTTGACTTGATCAAGGAAGCACAAGCATTGGAACATCAAAAGAGCATTGCTGCATTCGTAAAAGGTGCGCCGTCACCTGGACTCTGTCCGTTGTCACTCACAGTAATTCTACCAAGGAACTGTCGCAGAGTCATCGCCTATTGTCCCAATATCCGCCCAACTCAAATACAATATTGATGCTGTCAACGAATACATAGTGAAACGGATTCCCATCCCCGTTCGTGATTTCACTTCTGACCCCCGGTTGATCGTCATTCGATCTTTCGATGTCAACAAGCCAGGTGCAGAAGTAGATGAACTGAAGGGTGGCGTTGCTGGAGGTTCCATCCTGGCCGGCGTGCTTCGTCTCGGTCAACGCGTAGAGATTCGCCCCGGCATTGTCACCAAGGACAATGCAGGACGAAACAGGTGCCAGCCTATCTTCAGCCAGATAATGTCATTGCATGCGGAGAACAATCTGCTTCAGTTTGCTGTACCTGGAGGTCTGATCGGTGTTGGCACAAGAATCGATCCAACTCTCTGCCGAGCTGATCGCTTAATTGGGCAGGTTCTGGGTGCAGTGGGTAAATTGCCCAATATCTATACTGGTATGTTTGCCAAGAGTAGAATATGTTTACTTCTAACCTACTTCCTAGAGCTGGAAATCAGCCTGTTCCTCCTACGTCGTTTACTTGGTGTAAAGACAGAGGACAAGAAACAGACCAAAGTGGCCAAACTTGTAAAGAATGAACTCTTGTTGATCAACATAGGGTCAACATCTACGGGTGGACGCGTTTTGAGCGTGAAAGCCGATCTTGCGAAGATCCAGCTTACACAGCCAGCATGCACAGAAGTTGGTGAAAAGGTAGCACTCTCTAGGCGGATTGAGAAGCATTGGCGACTTGTTGGCTGGGGCAGTATACAACGGGGTACTGTATTGGAAGTAGATTAAGTAAGCCATGTCATCAGATGCGAAGGTTCCTTCTTAGACTGGTACCTCGACATACAAATTTTCGCAAAATGAGTTCCGAACATGCTGGACTGCACAAGGACCGAGTTACGGGCGAAATGATATCGAAAACGTGTTGTAGAGCCTCGAAATATAATTTTAACTGATGACTCGACAGCGAACTGAAGAGACGAGAAAAGGCACGCGCCAAGGAGGCCAATAAAGCGACCAAGGTCCAAGCTGAAGAAAAGCCAACCAAGCTCAACGAGGAAGATCTCAATCCCAATGTAATCTCAAAACTTGGTGGCCATCGTTTTGCACTGACATCGAAATCAGCAATATTATGAACTTCGTTCACGTCAGATAACCGCCTTAATTCAATCTCAGAATCCGAATCCATATCCTCACAAGTTCCACGTTTCGTCCTCTATCACTTCCTACATCTCTACTTATGGACCAGAAGGAAAGGTCGCACCTGGTACCAAGCTTAAAGGCATCAAAGAAAGCCTGGCAGGTCGCATACACAACATTAGGATCAGTGGCCCCAAGTTGATCTTCTACGACCTTCATGGTGAGGGCACCAAAGTCCAGATCATGGCTGCCGCCCAGGATGACGATTATCCGGAAAATTTCGTGCAGCAGCACGAAGTGTTCAGAAGGGGCGACGTCGTCGGTGTTACTGGCACTCCTTCCAGGACTAAAAAGGGAGAGTTGTCCATCTCACCTTCGACTATGATCTTACTCGCTCCAAATCTGCATCAACTCCCGTCTGCTCACTTTGGCCTCAAGGACCAAGAAACCAGATATAGAAAGCGTTATCTAGATCTTATGCTTTCATCGAGGACGAGAGACATATTCGTAGCCCGGAGCAAGATCATCAACTACGTTCGAACTTTCCTCCTAAATCTGGGATTTCTAGAGGTAGAAACACCCATCACGTCCATGAATGCAGGTGGTGCTACGGCTAAGCCGTTCATCACTCATCATAATGACCTTGATCTGGATCTCTTCCTGCGCATTGCTCCTGAACTATACCTCAAAGAGCTGGTAGTTGGTGGATTGGATCGCGTGTTCGAAATCGGAAGAGTGTTTCGTAACGAAGGTATCGACCTTACCCATAATCCGGAATTCACAATCTGTGAATTCTATATGGCTTACGCAGACATGTACGATGTCATGGAGTTGACCGAGTCCATGGTCGAAGGTCTAGTCAAGTACATTACAGGAGGACAAACAACCATCACCTATCATCCTGATGGTGACAAGAAGAAAGAAGGTGTCCAGTTAGAGTTCAAGCGACCTTGGAAGCGCTATGAGATGATCCCAACTCTGGAAAAGAAACTTGGTGTCAAGTTCCCGCCGGCTGATGCGCTTCATTCTGATGAAGCTAATCAGTTTTTGAAGGATTTATGCACGAAAGTGAGGCGTTTTTTGGATGCAACTTCGCGCTGACAACGTACGGCAGCACGAAGTAGATTGTTCTCCGCCACAGACGTCAGCACGTCTCCTTGACAAGCTGGTGGGCCATTTTATCGAGCCTTTGTGCATCAGCCCGGCGTTCATTGTCGGCCATCCCAAGGTACGAACTCGAAGCACTATGTAGAGTCGGCTGCTCACGAGTTTATGATACGAACTTCAGGTGATGTCTCCACTAGCGAAATGGCATCGTGACACACCTGGACTTTGCGAACGGTTTGAAGCCTTTTTGGGTGGAAAAGAGATTTGCAACGCATATACAGAGTTGAATGACCCGTTTGAACAAAGAGCTCGTTTTGAAGAACAGGTAGTGCATGTGCTTTATTTCTGTTCCTCACCTCATAAATTGCGAGTAGCTACGTCAAAAGCAAGCCGGCGACGAAGAAGCACAGTCTGTCGATGAGACTTTCCTCGATGCTCTAGAACATGGGTTGCCTCCGACAGGTGGATGGGGGATGGGAATCGATAGGTTGGTGATGTTTCTGGTAGATGAAATCAGTGAGTATCGTTCGAACCATCTCCTTGATTTCTTACATAGCTACAAAGACATCAAAGAAGTGCTTCTCTTTCCTGCCATGAAGCCAGTTGAGAGCGGGCAGATTTAGATACATATAGTAGACAACCGTTAGACTGAGAATGTGACGTGTGTGTGGCGGTGCTGTTATTAAATCATGGCTGACGCCTCGTCTGCTGCAAACACGTTGGGACTGGACTTTGATCAATTGAAGATCTCCCAGACGGAGGACACGGAAGAACAAGACAAGTCTGAGGATGCGACAAGCAGAGACACTCCGAAGAAGAGCCCAAAAGGGTCACAATATGTGAATCCAGAGCGCGTCAAGACAGGCGGAACTCCCCGTGTATGGTCTTTGAATTCCGAATGAATTGGTTCTCATTCACGCGCAGGACAAGCTTACAGATGAAGCACTCTTGGAGCGCATGGCTCGCATCAAAGAGCAGAACGAGAAGATCAAACAAAGACGCCTGGTACATCATCTCGTAGCTTTACGACAGAACTACTGACTGTGGACTGCTTTTAGGACGTCCAGGCTGACGTAGACGCCTTCAGACAGACTCAAGAAGCTGAGCGTGTCAAGCACGACGAAATGCAGCGGGTTCAGAGTGATATTAACCGTGCACGAGAACAAAATGCAAAGAGAAAGATGGACAAAGTGCAGAGCCGGGAATGGGATTCCAGTAAACCCGGAGCTGCAGACCCACGGCAGACCTCAGAAACCGTTAGCACAGAAACAGGGGGCTGGCGGGGTAGGGGGTCACCCAGAGCCAGAGGCCGTGGGAGGGGTCGAGGTCGTGCAGAAAGAAAGTCTCAAGACAAACTGGTCGAACTGCCAGCTAAGGATTCTGCAGAGGAAACCATCTAGTTAATTCAAATATCATGTATCTTCATATACAATACAAGATTTAGTACTTATCTCTAACCGCTCTTGAAGAAATGCTCTACCAGGCTTTGATATTTAGATTAGGGGACGATGGTGCACAGTGAACTCACCCAAACAAGTCACATTGTCGTCAACCTGCCTCATCATACCAGTCCTGCGATCTGAATAATTATGGGCAGCTTATAAGAAATCCCTCTCTACCGGAATCCCTTATAGCTGGGGTCCTCATCGTTAAATTGAGCTGAAAAATATTAAGGTGTGTACGAATGATCCTATGTCCTGACTCTAGGACAAGAAAGGGGCAGAGACAACCTTCAGAATAACGGGTATGGAGCCTGATGTCTGCACAGATCCGCAGTGCCAGAAGGTGGTCGCAGATTGGTCTGTAAATTGTGATCGACAAGAGAAAAAACCTAATCCACCCACCTACCAACCCATGCAGACATTTTGTCAAATAGCGAAGGCCTGTATGATGGGCAACACATTCCGAGCTCTCTCTATATGCTGCCCCTCCTCCAGAATATTCCACACTCATACTAGTCCTCTTGTCATAATTGCAGAACAAGAACAGTGGCCTCTTGAAGACGCAGGCAGATTGTTGGTGGCTGGCCAATAGGTATGTGTGGTACTAGTGAATCGGTCCACCCATGGTTATACTCCTCGGCCAGAATGCTCCACACGCAGTCCTCTTGTCATGATGGCCTTGTAAAGACGGCAGACAGACTGTTGGTGGCCAAGTATGTCGAACGGTGTGTATGACGTTAATGAATTAGTCCCCTTGGCCAGAATGCTGCACCCACATACTGGTCCCATTGTCATAATGCCAGTATGGTCGCCTCTTGAAGACCGCAGATGGATTGTTGGGCCCAAGTATGTCGATCAGGTGTGGCGTAGTGAA
>CEMS01905560.1:46709-60806 GCA_900068915.1 Megacollybia platyphylla | reverse complement strand
CAGGTGTGGCGTAGTGAACCAGTCCACCCACGCTTATGCTCCTCTGCCAGAATGCCACGCGTATGCCAGCCTTCCTGTCATAATGCGAGAGCAGCAGCTTCTTGAACTTGAAGACCACAGATGGATTGTTGGACTCAAAGTATGTCGATCAGGTGTGGCGTAGTGAACCAGTCCACCCATGCTTATGCTCCTCTGCCAGAATACCACGCGCATGCCAGCCTTTTTGTCGTAATGCGAGAGCGGTAGCTTCTTGAACTTTCGGCAGATGGATTGCTGGTGGCCCAAGTAAGTCGATTACATGTGTGGCGTAGTGAATCTGTCCACCTCCGGGTGGCATACGCTTAAAAGATAAATCACCGGCAACAACAGGGAAATTATAGTGCCTATGAGGCCCATACAAGTGAAAGAATGCCGTGTCAATGATCCACCAGGTCGACCTTCCAGGACGGGTTGCATACTGAAGATTCCACTGAGGCGCTTGCAATACACCGTCATTGAGAAGTTGTCTTGCAGGAAAAGGTATTCTTGTCGAAGCTGTGGCAAAAGGACTTGGATTAGCTGACAATGCTACATGGACTACATGAATGCACCTGGACGCGCCAATGCGCAAGGTCGCCGCCAAACGATCTTGCTCCCTATGACCAGTGGATTGATTGTATGTTTAAGCTCGATCGAACTATGTCGAAGAGCCCCGAGCCTGCAATCGAGGGATGGGTACTTTTGAACAACGCCGACCACTGGCTCCATGGACTAACATAGCTTGAAGAGCTGAATGCTAGACAGCTGGGCCCCGGGCAGTCTTCGAACCTAGCACATCTACTACGTTGAGGACGCAAGTCCACTAGTGCCGACGAAAGAGAAACGAAACGAAACGAAACTCGGTATTTCCACGGTTTGGATGATATCTCAGGCGACAGAAGCTAATTTTCCTACTGTGATCCACAATACAAACCAGCTGCTGACTGAACTCGGCCAATGCATACGGCAACTCATGCTCTAATGGTGAACAACATCTCGTCTGGTCTGTGATGAAGTCCTCCCGGCTCCTCCGCTCGGTTAGTAAATCGCCGTGTTGTGATCTCTGATTTTTCTACTTATAGATCAATCGTCGTTCCACTCCCAACACGCGTTTTTGAGTCAGAAAAGACAATTGGACGTGTCATACAGTCTTGGAGACGTGTCAGTGACTTGTAGAGACAAGACAGCAGTTTTTTTTTTTCTGATTAAGCATCGAAGCAACTTCAAGCTACAATAGCAAGGAAACAACTCTTATGCAAATGAAAGAAAAAAAAAGTACTTAACAGAACACTAAAAAAAGACAGCAGGATTATTCAATCGAATCATGCCTATCATGTCCACCATTATGCCTAGGATAATATGACTGGTATGGCAATGGGTGTCCATCTGAAGGGTAAGAAGGTGCATATGACACATAAACAGGCTGGTAGGTCATATGCAAGCCATGAAGATCTCTAGGTCCAGGAGCTGTAGGAGGCAAATAATACTGTGGAATATATGCCACTGCTGGAAATGACTCTCCTGGCTTGGGTGGTTGATGTGATGGCAGATAAGAAGGCTGAGAGAAATAGCCTGCTGCCAGTGGTGTGTATGTAGTTGGGGCTACATACTGCACCTCTGAGGTCTCCCCATGGCGAGGTGTCAATATAGGCATTGGCACCATACCATGATTGGATTCCATATGTTGAGGCAGGATGTCGAATTGCTCGGCAGCACTGCCTGCGCGATCTGTCGTTAGCGTTATTCGGCAACAAGAAAAAACGAAACAGTCCAACCTTTAGTATCGCGCTTGATAATTCAAAGTCAAGTCGAAATTCTAGTGTGAGCGAGGCATACCTTCTTGTAAGGACCTCGCTTGGCGCCCTTTTTGCGTTCTTTACGCCGCGAGTCGACACAGTCTTCAGAAATGCCATATTTGACGCATCTGAGAGACGGTCAAGTTTTTCATTCGCCATCTAACGTGTGTACCTCATGCAGGGTCTAGCATCGTCGCACTTCTTACAGGCTTTTTGACAGTTTGTGCAGGCGTTTTTGACCTGTCTACGTTTTGAACGCGGTGAGACCTGGGCTGGAAGCAAGCTTTGAGGGAATGGGTACATATGCATGGGGACCCCGTTCAGCAAATTCGCTGTGGTCGAATCAGCATCGTCGTTGGCGAGGTCTTCCGGCATTTGGCTTGATGCAAGTTTCACATACGACCGAGCAGGGCTAAGGAAATATAGTGAGGAACGCGGAAGCCTCGAGATCTTAACCAAAATATCTAGATTACCTCAACAAGTGTCAACAAACACCTCACATGTGCTGAGACACATTTCTATCTCGCTTTTCGCCATGTCAGACATCGTCAAACGTCGAGACAGACCACCCGCTCTTGAGATTGACCACGTAGATTCTGAATTCGACCCTATAAGTTTGTCGCGGTCGACATCGGCGACCTCATCGTTGGATCCTTATTACTTTGGGGCGTCCGAGTCCCCGGCGCCTCCATTGCCATTGCCAGCGACCCCAGCTCGTGATATAGACAGACGCGGTCTTGTCGGCGTTGGCGAGCTCACTACGCCACGCTGGACTCGCACGGACAACGAAGAAGAGGAACCAGATAGTCCTTGGACAATCGAAGCTGTAGACGGTGAGGAATCAGAGAAAGAACAGGTTGCCTGCAGTTCATTTTAACGTTCTTTACTGACGTGCCACAGCTTCTCGACCCTCCACGGCCTCTCAGAGCTCGTCGGTCTGCAGATGAGAGCGGCGGCGAAGAAATACTGTATCCCCGACAAGTCGCAACAAAGACGAGGCTCTCTCCACAATTAGAGATTGAACACCAACCACCAAGCGCTTTCACTTCGCCACAGCGCAGAGCAAAGAAACGAAGTTCTGACGAGTTTGAGTTTGATCAGGCAGGCACTTTGAAAAGATCGTCAAAAGACAACAAAGCCAACTCTGCTCGCAAACGCACCAGTATCTCTAGTGCTTCTTCTCGCGACGGTGGCAGGCCGAAAGAACGTCGCAGAGACAGCACAGGTCTCACTATCAGTAGCAGTCTCAAAGCAACTCCGAAGCACAGTCGTCAGCCCTCATCCAGTTCCTCGATATCCGACGTCCATTCACGTAGAACTCATCCTGCAGACTACTCTCATCTGCCTCCATCTCCATCATCTTCATCTATCCAGCAATTCCTCAAATCGTCTTCCAGTGCTTCAGGCCCACTCACTCCTCCTCTTCATTCTGCTTCATCCGTCAAAGACCATCATTCTTCTCCAAACGTTGCCCATTCACTACTCCGCGGTACTCAAGAAGGATGGTCAGGACTAGACGATGAAGCCACTGCCGAAGCCCTCAGAAAGCTCGACGGACTTACTGGCAAATCCGCTCGCGCTCGCGCAAGTGTCGGCAGCATGATTCGTGCTTCGAGCTCAAGCCGACCCGGCACGCCATCCCTCAAATCTGCCGGCGTGAGTCAGTGGGAAGGCATCCCCAGTGTTGCCGACAAGTCGTCTCGGAGGGGAAGCGGCAACGTTGCCAAGGACGACATTTCTTTGGACACCGTAGTAGAACCCCTTGCCGGCAGCGCTATCAGTAGCGATGAGCAGTTATCTTCGCATGAAAAGACCCCGAAGAAGGCCTCTGGCGGCAATACAAGTGCACGTTCCAGTCTTGTCACTAAGCGCGGATCAGCTTCCTCTACCACGTACACTAGCACTCCCACGACCAGCTCACGCGACTCTGCGTCCATGTCCGCTGCTACCAGTGCTACATCCGTCAGTGCGGCTTCTGGCCGGCATTCTACCGGCAAAGCCAGAAGAAGAGACAGTGCCAGTAGTGACGTTTCCAGCACTCATTCCAGTGACGCTGCTTCCCTCAAAGATCGTGTTGCATCACTCGCTATCAACGGAGATACTCCGGATGAAGCCATTGTGCCTCCTGTGCCCCCATTGCCCAAAGATCTTTCCACATATCGCTCTCCACCGTCCACAGCAGCTGGTCTCACTTTCCCAAGTACGGATGAAAAGGACAAAAGAAGTAGTCATGAAAGTGTTGAGGATCGTTCTATGTCCTTGGATGTTCCTGGACGTCGTCAGAGCCAGCATTATGCCTCGGGATACAACACAACAGCAGGCTCTGCCCCAGAATCAGCTCCTGTACAGAAGACGCCCTCCAAGAAATGGAGCTTTAGTGCCTTGAACCTAAAACTTTCTGGCTCCCCATCCTCCAAGCTGCAGAAGGAAACCGCCCTTAGTCCTCGTGCTGTTACATTCGGTTCGCTACGTACCTCAGCATCCAAAGATCAAGTGTTATCGCCTTCCACAGCTTCTGGCAAAGCTGTTTGGTCTCCGCCGACACAACCTGATGCTATGAACTCGGTGGCATCCCTGGCTTCTATGTCCTCCGTTGGATCTGCACGTACACCGGCTGTCGCAGCATCTAAAACACCGGATGCGCCTCCCAGTCGTTCAGGCACTAATTCCAGTACCAGCACCTACCCGACAATCTCGGCTACGAATCAGCTCCAGCCCAACAACGGTCCTCTAAGTCCCACGTCGTCAGTAAAGCGTGGGCCATCGAAGCGCTTGACACCTTCTTCGATTCCTTTTTTCCGTCGCTCATCCTCACAATCTATGCAGCTTCATCCCGCCAGTACCCCTGCTACGGCTGCTTCTCCAACGTTATCGTCTGGTAACATGGCTTCGAATTACAAAAGCCCGTCTCCGAATCAGGATTTCAATCCACCTTCTACTTCGGTACCTGGATCGGCGCACAAGAAGTCATCGGTCTTGAGTTTAGGTTCGTTGCTCAAAGGTTCCAGTTCCAGGAGGAGTTTGCATGCGGATTCCAAAGAAAACGCCAGGGATCTCCAGAAGGTTAAAGATGCCGTACGGGAGGCAGAGAAAGAAAAGGAAAAGTCAAAGAAGGAGGAAAAAGACCGTAGCGAAGGCAGGATCTCAGCCCTCATGGGTCGAAAACGTGGCAAGGTAGGCTTGTGCATCTTTACCCTTATCATGTTCATCATCTTTATAGACGTTATCCTCAACAGAGCCCCGAAAGCCCAAATCACCTGTCCATCTTCCGCCCATGCAGATGTCTGCCTTGGAGCCAGTAACTGCGCAACGTGTGGCACGACTAAAGGACGTTTCTTCAACATCTTCAACGCCATCCAGCTCTGCTTCAAGTACTACCCGAGCTAGCTCATCTTCAAGACTTATGTCTCAGACTGTCAGTTCCATGCAGAAGCAGTCAGATACGTCTCTACGTAGTACTCGAAACCAACTTCCTACTATTGCTGGCTCACCCTCAGTTAATACCAATGTTGGTGCTCCTGCTAAGGAACTCAAAGAGCCCCCCCCTTCTTCGATGAATACCATTTCCTCCTATCCAAAGGAAACTCCTACGAAGATTCCTCGTATATCGAGTCGTTCCTCCGCTGTTTCACCCCCTTTGAAGACTTCCTTGTCTACTGTTGGTGCTCGCAGAACTAGCACTATCACAACGGGCTTATCATCGTCTACGAATCCGTCACCTACTGGACTGTCAACAAACGAGTTTGGTGTCATGGAGAATGGTGACAACCAGCCAACCGCAAAAACAATGACAGGAGCAGGGAGAACAAATTCCTCGGTTAGGGGATCTCCATCAATGAGCTCTACGTCTAAAGTTCCCCGTCAAGTATCGGCCAACGCTTCATCCGGAAGTCTCCTGACACGTAAGAGTAACCGTGACTCCATTTCTTTTGGTGGTCTTCGCAAAGCATCCACAGGCTCAGTGGCTTCTGTTGCAGCGTCATCGGCACCGACTGAGGTTTCTTCATCCACAATTCACCACCGGTTCTCAGCATTGTCTCCTTCAAAGGGACTCAAACTTCTAAGTCCCAAAATTTCTCTGCCGACGGCCCGTATGTCAAGCGCAAACAATGTTCAAAATGCTCAGCAAGTTACAAACTCTCCCTCATCCAGCCGGCAGTCACTGTCAACACCATCACCTGCGCCAAGCTCTGTAGATGAGGAAGAACTTCTCGGTGACGAGGAAATGATGCACTACATTCGACGTCAACAAGCCAAGAAGTTATCTTCTGGAGCCACACAGCAAGAACTTGACGACCTTCTGCGTTTCCCTGAGCCCATACCGCCTGCACCGGCACAAAATCCTGAAGGTGAGGAGTTTTTTGTCCGTATCATCTTTCATCACGTTGCATTCAGCTGTCCTCAAGAGTAGTCAAGTTCGTTACCTGTCAGAGTATGAACGTAAAGAGATCCTCGACTACCCAGCAGTCTACACCATTGGCGCGCAAAGCAAGAAGAAGCCCGCAACTCCTGATGTCTCTACTAACAACTATGGCTATGATGATGATCGAGGGGATTACCTCGTTGTCAACCATGATCATCTTGCTTATCGATATGAAATCATAGATACTCTTGGTAAAGGTTCGTTCGGTCAAGTACTCAACTGTCGCGACCACTCCACCGGGGAATCAGTGGCTATCAAGATCATCCGCAACAAGAAGAGGTTCCATCATCAGGCACTGGTAGAGATTAAAATCCTTGACAATCTTCGCAAATGGGTAAGTTGGCTTCTTCTACTTTCTCCATCTACAATGTTTGCAGGATGCCGAAGAAAAACATCACGTCATCAAAATGACGGATCATTTTTACTTCCGAAACCATCTCTGCATAGCCATGGAACTACTAAGCATTAATCTCTATGAACTGATCAAGGCCAACGGTTTCGTTGGGTTTACTACTGCCTTGATTCGACGCTTCACAAGTCAGATGCTTCTGTCGTTATCGCTAATGAGACACCATCGTATTGTTCATTGTGATCTCAAACCGGAGGTTAGTTGATACAGTTATCTACAGTTCTCTCTCAAGTTATCTCGATTAGAACGTTTTACTGCGTCATCCAGCCAAGAGCGCCATCAAGGTCATTGATTTTGGCAGTAGCTGTCTGGAACACGAAAAAAGTCTGTCTTCCCCGCCATATGTTTATTCTCTTACTCAGTCGAACCAAGTCTACACATACATTCAAAGTCGTTTTTATCGATCTCCAGAAGTCATCTTGGGCATGAACTACCATATGGCCATAGACATGTGGAGCTTGGGCTGCATTCTAGCAGAGTTGTACACAGGTTACCCTATATTCCCGGGAGAGAACGAGCAGGAGCAGCTATCATGCATAATGGAAGTCCTCGGATCACCTGATAAAGATTTCATTAACCGCAGTTCTCGAAAAAAGCTGTTTTTTGGTTCGTCAGTGACTTGATTTTTACCTTATCTCAAACTTGCTCAGAGCCAAACGGTGCGCCACGGCCAGTTGTTAACTCAAAGGGCCGACGTCGAAAACCGGGCACAAAAAGCCTCGCTCAAGTTTTGAGGTGCAACGACGAAGATTTTGTCGATTTTATTGCCAAATGTCTAGTATGGGATCCAGAACGTCGCATGCGTCCCCAAACAGCTCTTCGCCATCCCTTTGTCGCTACTGGTAAACGGTTAAAGCCGCCACCGTCAACGGTGAAGTCATCGACATTATCCTCTTCCACTTTAGGAAGCCGCAAAAAGGATGTGACGGAAACCCCGAAGAAATCTTTGATCAGTGGACCGACTGCACTGTCAGCACGATCCTCTCGAACAACAAGCACTGGCGCACCTTCGACACCCAGCAATACAGCCCAGCCCTCAATAACGAGCTCGACTTCGAGGTCATTTAGGCTGTCACAACCTCAAGGTCTATCATCTTATCATTCAAGTCGTACCCTGAACGGCCTTGTAGTGAGCATATATATTCTTCATTTACATTTATGCTAATAATATGTCTCAGACATCTGCGAAGTAAAGTATGCGCCTTCCTTTTATTATTAGTATTGACGAATGGGATTCCAATGGGAGCTTAGAGTTTGATCGTTGTGGCTGGCTCCAGTACATACCTTTCTCGCGTTGCTGTATTTCAAATTGCTTTCCTTTTTTTCGCTCACCCGCTGTTGCATACGCCTCGCATTGTTTTTGCAATATAATTAATTAAATGCATCATCTATCGTGAAGTTGTTGTAGAAGTGCTACCGCCTCTGCCATATGGGGCCTAAGCTCTGATTTTGTGGCCCAGCATCTTGACATGAACTCCCACAACTCATTCGGCAAACTGCCATTTATCTCTTCTTCGCCCGGTCTGGGTGGCGACATCTTCAAGACCACCACTGTGTGTATAACTGCAGCGTCTCTTCTTTTATGGTGCCACGGTTGTTTTCCCGTGATAAGTTCTAAGCACGCCATTGAAAAAGAGTAGACGTCGGCCTGTTTTGTTGGTGACGTGGTAGAACCCTCGATCAGCTCTGGGGCAAGCCAGCGAGTACTTCCTGAAGCTGTGAGAGTGAACGACGCATTCTGTTCACTGATGCTTTCGATGACTTTTGACATGCCAAAGTCACAGATACAGGCATGGAGCTATAAAAGGTTAATTGTGCATATAATCAATGACATCGCACACATCATCTTTCACGAGAATGTTTGTCTGGAAAGTTGTGAAGCAGAGAAAGAAGGGAGAGTACTTGTGGCTTACACATTTGACTAGAAGAGATGTAACAGAGTTTTTGCGCAAGAAAGGTACTGACCGTTCCCATGGATGATATTCTTGGAATGTAGATATTCTAATCCTTTGGCAGCATCCAAAAGCTAGACCGGTGGGTAGAGTAGCATTAGTGACGGTGTAGAAGGCTCACTAGACAAATTCTGTTGGCATTGGGATGACGCTTGACATACTCGAGCACATTTCCGTTATCCTGCCATGCAGAGACCTGGGCAAGTTATATCAGTGTAGCAGAAGCTGCAGACACTGTACCATGTGAATGTTGGGGCCTAGATCGGTCGCTATACCATAAAATGGTAAGATATGGACGCTGGTAAGTGCGGCCCAGACAGTGACTTCATGTTCAAATCTCTAGCTGTTACTAAGAGACTATGATGAGATACTTTCTTCAATCTACATACCTTTTTGGCTTGAGGGTTTGATGCTTTGATGTTTCTTAGAGACTTGAGCGCCACCTTCTTTTTACCCAACCACTTTCCAAGCCATATATCACTGTAAACACCTCCTGTGAGAGGTAATTCACCTATTTTTGTGACTTCGTTGTCGAGGATTTTGACGCTTGGTGGGATGCCGGTCCATCGATGAAGCTTGATCAACCCATGTTGAATGTCATCAGATTGAATACTTGTGGAGTTTGAAGATTCTCCGAGTTGGCGAAGCTCTTGGAGTTGCTGTGTGCATGTTAGCAAGATATCCAAGAAGAGGAAAATCTTACACGCTGACCGTCTTCCATGAACGATTCTGCGACTGAACCTCCATTTTCCTGCATTTTCACTACGCGTCGCAAGTCATCTTTACTAGTCAGAATCTTGAACAACAGGTCTTTGAGTTCTGCAGCGTCCCTCCGTGTTTCCTCTTGAGCATCACGCTGGTTATGATTCGAGATGATTTGAGCACTCAGGTGCAAGTCAGCCCTATCATATATATTCAGAGAAACAACGAGATACTTACTTGAGCTTGAACGCCTCAGATGCAGGCTATGATGAATGAGAGATAGTGCACTTGCATTAAATGAACTCATGGCCATCTGCAAATCGTGTTCACATTGGGAGAGACCGTCCTCTATGTCACTACGTTTGACTGCCACTGTCAAGATTGAGTGATGTAGAGAACGACTCACTGTAAGCCATGGGCCGGTTGTACTGAGACCAGCGTCGGACTCTGGCAAGCGGAGTTGGCATCTTTATGTAAAGACGAAAGCTTACCTATTTCTTATTCTTTCGAGAGTGCTATGATACGAGCTGAGTTTGAAAGGGGTAGCAGAAGGTAAATACTTACGCGGTTAGTTGGTCTGCATGTGCTTGAAGCTCGGAACCTGTTAAACGTTGCTGCTGATCGGACAAGGAGTTGAGTACTGCAGCGCAAGAGTCTGCCATTCTTTTGGATTTTTGCTGGAAGAGAGTTTCAGAAAGGACTGCACAGTGCAGTTACAGCACAACCTTGTGCACCCTGATGGCCTCTACTTGATCACATATTTCCTTGACAAGGGCTGCGGCTCCACCTGAAAACAGTGTATAAAGATATTGAAACACGCTTGTACCAACCTGCAAAGGGAAGACCAGACAAACTCACTCCGATTTGAACAGCCGACCCAACGGTGCTGATCATGATGAGTATACACGTGACTCTTTCAAATGGATGCTAATGGCGACCCAGAGGCAAACTGGATTGCGTTCAAAGAAGAACACTTTGAGGTTGTCGAGCAGATGCCATTGACTCTTTTCAGACAATACCGTCTTATAGGCGAGCTCGACGGGCAAGTGCAGGGTAACAAGTCGACTCAAACTCGAACTTTACTAATTCAGTTCCAGCATCCCAATCTGAAATCCTGCCTATGTTACGCGATTATTATTCCCTGCGTCTCAGGCTGGCTCAAAATCCAGATGACATCCAAGCTGTCGTTCCAGTGACCCCCCTTCGTCGTCTGCAGGAAGCACGCGGGACACCAACACCAACAAGTGTACCACCAGAAAGAGTCAAGCACCCACAGACGAACAGAAAACTGGTTTCGCATATGGCATGGCTTACAGACGAACAAACGAAGGCGTCAGATGAAAAGTTAAGCATTGCTCAGTCAATGGTAGAATCAGTACGTTCTTGAATCTTGATACTGCCACAATATCCCACAGTGTAAAAGGTGGACCGACAGATACGTCTCCTGGACCAGGCAATAAAGGAGCAGCAAGCCTACATAGACCTTGGAATACGCTCAGGGACGCAGATCGCGCTGCCAGAGCTTGTAATGCCAAATAACTCCCGACCTTCACGAACGGCTCCCATCAGTCCAATAGACGACGACCTAGATGGCTCTCTTCAAAGCATAGCAGATGCTATCAACCAGTCTGTCGATAGCGACTCGAAGAAGCACAAATCTCGACCCGAAAAAGACAGAGTCCTGCCAGTGATCACCTTCCCTTCAGTTTCCAATGAGGTGTATTGCTACTGTCAGAAGGATTCTTTCGGAGAGGTGCGTCCTTGATTATTATTTGCCTAACCTGACATTTTTTTGGAGATGATTGCGTGTGACAACAAGGCTTGCAAGATTGAATGGGTAAGGTTGCATCACAGTCTGGTAAGCTGCTCAGAATTTGTTGACAGTTTCATTTGCCCTGTGTCGATTTGGTCGCAGCACCAGAGGATAACAAGAGATGGTATTGTCCTGATTGTGCACAGTCGAGGCAGAAAGCAGCTGGTCCCAATACTAGAAAGAAAAAGTGAACCTAAATTTGTACATTGACACGCTCACGTGCTCGCGTCTTTGGATGCTGCCCGCCACCATCCAATTAAGCACTGCCGTTCGGTCGCCCAAATTCAAACCTTCAATTAAAGTACGCTGTATCGATCCCGTTCCTCAACGAAACTCGGTCAACAAAGAAAATCTTGTTGAGCCACCCAACTCAACATCATGCACCCATGAGCACAAGTCTCGCAGGGACGTTGCAGTCGTCGACATATCAGAGAAGCATAAGGATCTATGCTCAGTAAGCTTCTGGTTATGGTCCTCCAGCGTCGTGCTCAGTAGAAAAGATCTCACCAGCCCGTCTATCTCGAATGCTCGAGTACAATCTTTCTCTTATGATCAATAATGCAACAGATATTCGCAGCGGTCGCAGCAGTCCGGAATCCTCGGTGGATACCGGTCTGCTCATGCTAATTCAGTAAGTAGGTTTCTCATTCTTCGGCACAGACCACTTAGCTCTTTCCAGAGACACCATCAGTGACAGAATAGACGCCATAAAACATCTAATGTCGCTGCAGAGCCATCTTTTCGAACCGCCCGATCCAATCAGACCTTTGTCTACTGACCAGATCCCTGTTGAGCTAGCACAAGAAGCCTCGGTCATCTTGCAACAGCGTTTCAACCTTACGTCTTTCCGACAAAATCAATTGGAGGCTATCACTGCTGCATTGGCTGGCAAGGATGTCTTTGTTCTCATGCCGACGGGTGGCGGTAAATCTCTCTGCTACCAACTCCCAGCTGTCTCCAAGCATGGGGAGCGAAAACGCGGCATTACGTTTATATTCTCCCCATTGATCTCACTAATGTACGATCAAGTCGTTGCATTAGAGGCGAAAAACATTTATGCCGTGCGATGGAACTCGGAGGTTGACGGAAAAGATGTTTGGTCTCGCATAAGAAGCTTGACCAGGCCAGACCTTGTCTACTTGACACCAGAGAAACTCAAAGAGAGTCGGTCCCTTCAGCGCCTCTTGTCCGAGCTATACAATGCAGGTAATATAGCACGTTTTGTCGTGGATGAAGCACATTGTATTTCCACTTGGGGTCAGGATTTTCGCGAAGCGGTAAGCTGTTCGCTTGCTGGTAGCATTGTTTCTGATGTCCTCACGTTAGTATCAATCTCTCGGTCTCCTTCGTGAACTTTATCCTCGTGTGCCTATCACGGCCCTTACCGCTACGGCAACACCAGTGATGGTGAAGGACATAAGTCTCCAGTTGCGATTGCATGCCGACTGTACCTTTCTCTCACAATCTTTCAATCGCACTAACCTCTTCTACCGCATCTTGCCCAAGAGGAAGAAGGCTGTGGAAGAGCTGCGGAGTTACATTTCGCAGCATTATCCAGTCGCATGTGGAATTGTCTACTGTTTCTCAAGAGAGTCATCTGAAAAGGTTGCCGAAGCTTTGAGGGCATGTTACATCAAAGCACTTCATTTTCACGCTGGATTGGACGCTGATGAGAAAAAGAGAGTAATGGACGAATGGCAGGGAGAGCGATGTAATGTCATCGTCGCGACGGTGAGAATCAGGGACAGACTTTGTGAAGCTGAACATGCCGTTAGATTGCATTTGGAATGGGTATTGATAAAGCAAATGGCGAGTCGAGCGTCCTGTTTCTCTTTCTTGACGTTCGCAGTTCGGTTCATTATACATTACGACATGCCAAAATCTTTGGAAGGGTATTTCATCCGCCACTTTGAAATGATCATGGTTTACCTTTGCATACAGCTACTATCAAGAGACAGGACGCGCTGGTCGAGATGGGAATGCGGCAGAGTGCATCCTCTGTGCGTCCTACTTGCTCCCGCGATGTGGCACTGACCCTACCCAGACTACAGCCTTCACGATTTTTACAGGATCTGCAGAGTTATCAAGGACGGAAGAAATCATCCACATCCGCAAGCTGTTCTTCGGCAGCAGGAAGCTGCTAGACAGGTCCTCCGATATTGCTTAAATATTTCCGAGTGTCGACGTGTTCAAGTGCTGCGATTTTTTGGAGAGAAATTTAACAAGCAGGATTGCAACGATTGCTGTGATAATTGTGTCAACAAAGAGCCCCTCGAAGAGCACGACGTCACGGATGAAGGAAAGAACATGATCCAGCTCGTCAAGGACCTGACCGAGGACGGCCGAAATCTGTCTATGACGGCAGCAGTCGAGGCTTTCAAGGGAAGTAAATCATCCGCCAAACAGGACGGAGGCTCGAGATGGGGACAGGGCAGTCACCTTCCGAAAGAATGGATAGAGCAGTTGGCATCTAACCTGGTATCGATTGGAGCATTGGAATCTAAATGTGTGGCTACGCACGGAAAATTCCACAGCGCGTACTTGGTGGTCAGTTTGTCCGTGTCACTCCGTATTTTAATAACAAATGAGCAGGTTGGACCTACTGCAATACCGGAAAAAATGGTGATTTCAGTGCGGTCAAGGTCGAAAGGAACCTCTCCCAAAAAAGCAAGGCGATCTCCATCCCCAGTTCAAGAGCTGAGCTTGTATGACGAAAGTGACGACGGCCTTGGCTCAGAAGCTTTGTATGGCAAATTGCGTCAAGCGAGACGAAGGGTAGGTCCAATAGCCGATGTACGCTATAGCGGTCTGATGCCTCGTAGCTGGTGGTACAACACAAATTAAAATCGGAATCAGATGTGCCAGATAGTAGCTTGCAGCTTTTGAGTGCAAAATGTCCGCAAGGTAGGTATATGAATGAGTGTTGCTGGAGTGTTACTTACTGGCTACTAGACTATCGAACGTGTGCCCAGCTTTTCCAGGGC
>CEMS01905560.1:31093-46703 GCA_900068915.1 Megacollybia platyphylla | reverse complement strand
GGCTGTGAAGAGTATTTGACTGAGTTTGTCGCAATATGTATCTCGCACAAACTCGCCGGAGGAGAAATCTCAGCGAAACATACGTTCAATTGAAGGGAAGTAGAGTAGAACAGGAGAAGGAAAGCTTGTAACCGTAAAAGTCCTGATGATTAAATCTACAGCGGAGTTTGAAGAAAGTTGAGGGCAAAGGGATAAACTCACGTATTGCGACACCCATCGGAAACCTGCAGAAGCGAATCAAGGAGAATGCCAAAGAAAAGAACAGACTAACCTTCTCCATAACCCTGCCTCTGTACAACGGAACACATGAAGATTTCGATGGGACGAATATCTGTAAGAGGAACTTTGCCCTTTCCGGTGGTCTGATAAAGACCGAGATGATGCCTGAGCTCCTCCTCGCTGACGGCACCTGGTGCATCGATCTTGTTTCCGAGAATAAGGAAGGGGACCTTTGAAAGCTCTTCAATGGACAGGAGAGCGTCTAGTTCTGCCTTTGATTCACCAAAGCGCTCGAAATCGGCACTGTCGACGAGGAAGACAATAGCGTCAACCTCAGGGAAGTAGTCACGCCAGAGACGACGGGCTGCAAGAGTAAACGGGAGAATAAGAAAGGAGAGATAAGGGTACCCTGAACGTGTCCACCTAGATCGTAGGTGTTGAACTTGACGTTTCCGATAGCGAGCTCTTCAGAGGCTACAGGGAGTGAGTGAACGTTCGGAAGGGAGTCCAAACTTGCTAGGGTGAAGAGTAGGCTGCAGCGTAGCGAGACGGTCGTTCTTGAGCATGTGCAAGAGAGTCTGGATTTCTAAGACAGCTGATTGAAATTCGAGTTCTGAAACTCACAGTCTTTCCTGCGTTGTCAAGACCTAGGAAGAGAATTTTGGCATTTTTATGAAGAAGACCGAGCTGAGCCAGGATATCCCAGAACCAATTCAAGATGAACATGGTTAGATGCAGACGTGTACGAGTAGCACGTGACATGCGATGCGAAATCTCATTGCTAAATATGCCGCCTCCTCGCCGCGTCCACTGAACCTCAGCAATTTGCTCTCATTTGGACGCCCTTTAACTCACAAGTCTGTTCTCGACTCTGTCTCGTATGTCCTCGCCGAGATCCCCGGACGACTCGCAACTAGACTCCAGTATTTCGAGTCTTTGCCTTTTATTGTGGCGACGAACCCGTATGTTGCGACGGTGATGGAGACCCATCGATCCAGCTTGAAATGGCTGATATCGTATCCACCGCCCAAGAACACTGAAGAGAATGCCTTGTTTGCAAAGCAGCTCGAGCAGATCGTCCAAAGCCATGTGAACGACATCCCGACTATGGCCAAAGGGTCTGCACTGTGACTTCATATCCTCTCTGCTCACTCCTTTCTCAAGTTTCCAGGAATGTTCAAAGTACATGTCTCCCACGCAAATCACCAACTTTCTAGATGGCACTATAAGGAATCGTATATCCGTCAGACTCATCGCAGAACAACACCTAGCTCTCTCCAATGCAATAGCCAGCAACAAGCCAAGTCGAGAAGTTGGTGTTGTTGATATGCACTGTTCACCGGCAAATATGATCTCTATGTGTGGTTCTTTTGTTGCCGAGTTATGCGAAGCCACTCTCGGCTCCAGTCCAACAATCACCATTAACGGCCAGACAAGATCCACTTTTGCGTATGTTCTCAGCCTTGCTAATACTCCTTTTTTTACTCTGTCAGGTACGTCCCTGTGCATCTGGAATACATCTTGACTGAGCTCTTGAAAAACTCGTTCCGAGCTACTGTTGAGCATCACAAAGGGTCCTCACAGCCTATACCGCCCGTGGTAGTAACTCTATCTTCACCAGGCCCAAAATCTAATCCCAAAGGTTCTTTCTTCTCCATTCGCATTCGAGACCAAGGTGGGGGTGTTTCCCCTTCTAACATGGTCCGTATCTTTTCCTATGCTTTTACGACTGCTGGCAGAGATGCAGTCAGAGATGAGAGCGAAGGAGGTCCGTATGCTGCTCAGCAGATTGGAGGCAGTGCTGCTGTTGGTGGTGGTGACGGTCTTTTTGGTGAGATCACTGGTAAGGGTCTGCAGACTGGACTGGGCACCATTGCTGGCCTGGGCTATGGTTTGCCTATGAGCAGACTGTACGCAACGTAAGTGAACATCCTGTAAGCCTGTACTACCAACACCCCTGCTAGATACTTTGGAGGCTCGTTGGAACTGATGTCTCTTGAAGGATGGGGAAGCGACGTGTTTCTCAAGCTTAGGTGTTTAGATGAGGCTCAGGATGCAGCGATTTAATTGTATATTAGAGCAACAACTATAATCCTTCTGGTTTTGCACACTTTCTTTTTTCTGTGCT
Source organism: Megacollybia platyphylla (assembly GCA_900068915.1). Lineage (NCBI taxonomy): Eukaryota > Fungi > Basidiomycota > Agaricomycetes > Agaricales > Porotheleaceae > Megacollybia > Megacollybia platyphylla. Next base: position 44,356 of record CEMS01905560.1, on the reverse strand, counting down.
GTTTGACTTGGGACATCTCATCAACTCCCAAGAAACAGGTTCCATGATCTCACCCGACTTTTCGTTGACGGCGAATATGACGCCAAGATCGTTCCTTGCTGTAGAAACAAAGTAGCTTTTGGCATCTCCAAGTGAAATCTAGACGGTAACTTAGGCCACGTTCGAAGCGAATCTGCCGACTTACTACGAGCCCTCGGACAACATCGCCCGCGCGGAAACAGTCGCCTATTCTGACCTTGTCTTTCTCCATGGCTCTTACGTCCTGTTTTTATGAGCCAATGGAATACAGTGATGCAGCTAATCACATACTTGTGTGCGAATTACACCTGTATATTCGTCTCCGAGCGCAAGCGGGATGCCGTCCACTACGGAGATGGACAAAAATGCCTGGAGCGTAGAAAGACGAGTTACAGAGCCAAGAACAACAGAGCCTGAAACGGGCGGATGGGGTCGAATGCGAGAGATGGTGAGTGTCTATAAGCCTTCAGAGCAGAATCTTGAAATTCATAGGCTACATACGGGACCATCGTATTCCGGAATCCCAACAAGACTTGCACGAGGATTATCAGAGTCTCTGCAATAAATTCCACGTCCGAACTGTGGAAAAGGCGGTTTCAATGCTATGGGTTGTCCAGGAAGTAAAGACATCACGTGCCAGACACTCTCCGTGATGAGACGACGGTCAGCGCGAACGAATCCTGCAACTGAAACCCGATCTTCGCATTCAAACTCGCCTGAACCGCCAAAGGAAGAGTCCAACAACTGTCCAGCATGCACAGAAGACACGACAGACGCTGACAAGCAAAAATGGGTTGCCTGTGATGCCTGTCGCACTTGGTACCACTGGAAATGCACAGCGACAGATCTGGCCCTAAACCTCATTGATAAATGGCCCGTAATAGCAGCTCAGACACTCTGCTTCTGCTAACTCGACGACTTAGGTTCTGTAAATCATGTCTGGAACAAGATCCCAAGCGAGCAATCACAGTCAAAGCTCCTGCACGTAAGTCACATCGCAAGCGCGCTCAGAGGGACTATGCAAACCTAAATGCTGGCTTTGAGTCGGATCCAAATCGTTGGTTACGCATGCTGGAAGGAAAGACAATAAAGGAGAACAACTTTGCACACATGAAAGGTGCAGACGTGTCCTTACAATGGTTAGAAGAAGATGAGAGTGCATTGACCGAACCCATCATCATCGAGTCTCCTGAGGGTCTCGGGATGAAGATGCCCTCGAGTGATTTCACAGTTGACGACGTTGCTGAGCATGTTGGTGAAGAGACCCCTGTAGAAGTGATAGGTAACTGTTTCTCGTGTCCCCTTGTTGAATTCAATATTTCTACTACAGTGACACAGATGTGGCTACCCAATCTACAGCTCCTGGATGGACAATGGGTAGATGGGTCGAATACTTCAACCAAGATCCTAAAGAGAGAGAGAGAGTTTTGAACGTCATCTCACTCGAAGTGTCCGGTACCCCATTGGCCAATGAAATATTGCCGCCAAAACTCGTCAGAGACCTAGATTGGGTAGAGAACTATTGGCCTAGTACACGCAAAGGAAAAGGCAATCCATACCCCAAAGTCCAGTTATATTGTTTGATGGGTGTAGCGTCTGCTTGGACAGTGAGTAACTGCACGTATATGTTATGAATTGCGCTCCTGACAGCTTTGCAAAGGACTGGCATATCGACTTTGCAGGCTCTTCTGTATATTATCACATCCTGCATGGGTCAAAAATATTCTACTTTATTCGACCTACTCCAGCAAATCTAGCAGCATACGAGCGGTGGTCAGGAACAGACATCCAAAACTATTCCTGGTTGGGAGACCTAGCCGACGAAGTGTTCAAAGTCGAATTGACGACAGGGAACACCATGATTATCCCAACCGGCTGGATACACGCGGTTGTAAGCCCGAGTCGTTATCCTCTGCTATCTAGCTTATTCGTCCTAGTACACCCCTGTTGACACTCTAGTTTTTGGTGGCAATTTTTTGCATAGCTATAACATGGCTACGCGTATGCATTTACAAATGTTTCTCATAAACTAACTGTCTGCAGAGCTCAAGGTTCGCAACATTGAAAATGTGACACAGGTACCGAAGAAATTTCGGTTCCCCATGTTCTCCAAGTAAGTTGCGCGTCAGATAAAGCATCGTCTTACATCCCTTGAGACTCTGTTGGTATGTTGGGGAGAAAAGTCTCCGTGATCTCAAGTCGACTTCTGGATCGACGTTTCCTCCGCGCGTTCTGTCGTCTATAATTGCCCTGGCCGAATTTTTAGTATCTGAGGTTCGAATATTGGAACTTGGGTCGGAGCAAGCCAAGAAGGAAGTGAAAGAACAGATACCCAGTGATAGAGTCAAAGATGCAGCAGCTCTAGCTCGTGAGCTCCGATGGAGGGCTAGACAGGCTGGGGGCTACACAAGTGACGATGAAGGAAAGAAGGCGGTGAATGGGTTTCGCGGGGTGAAGCGACGACGGCCGTCTTCAGAGAACACCGAAATGGAGGAACCTGTGCGATTTAAAAACTTTAAACCAAGGCAGTGGGACAGTGTGAAGGAAGAAGTGAACGCAGAGGAGAATAAGACGGTCAAGGTGACGCTGCCTGAAGATTTGGAGACATGGCGAGAGGAAGTTGAAGGGGACGCGGACGCAGAAGTGAAAAGCAGACGCATTTTATTGGTAAAAATGCGAAAAACCGAGCAGGGTCTAGAGCGAGAGATCGTGGAGCGACGAGTTGAAGAATGGGAATTTGGCAGATGATTTGTTGGTGAGAAACATATGTCCAAAAAAGGAAGTCGTGATCTTCTTGACCTTCATGTCGAACGTGAACCCATCTGGGTACAATATCCGTCCGCAAGGCGGTGTGTGGGCATCAGAGTTGGACAACATGAACGACGACAACCAGTACGAACCACCACAACACTCATGTAAGAATTGAGAAAGGAGAAGCATTGCTAAAACGTTCTGCAGTGAACAATCTGCATCAAAATAATCGTTCCGTGCCACATTTGCCCTCTGAGAGGCACATAGACCCTGAACCAGTCCCGCCAATGCCGCACAAGTACGATCCTTCAGTGGCGTTGGAAAGTTTCAGTGCCTTGCATATTACAGGCCCACGAAACGACTCCATTCCTCGCGCAGCTTCGTCCATGTCTCAAAGAATTAACTATTCCAGTCAATATCCACCCAATAATACCCAGTATCAGTTTTCTCCACACTCGACAGACGACGCATCGTCCATCTACTCTAGGGCTCCCCGCGACGGCGATCAGGTCAGTATGTACTCGTCTTACGAAGGTAATCATTTGGCCGCCTTTGGGAAGAGCTCATGCATGTTCTAGGTAACAACAACTCTCTATATGCTGCAGCTTCAAATGTCTTGGGAATGGGCCCGCCTCCTGGAGCTCATCCCCCGCCACCGCTCTCTGTAGATGGCAACTATTACACTGGAGGCGATTCATTCGCAATGACCAGTCCTTCGTCATTCAATTCTTCATACTCATATGATCCTGGAGCCAGTTCAAGAACATCGCTGCCTTCGGAATTTGAGATGCGGCCTCCTCTTTCTCGGGGAGAGACAGCAGTGTCAGTCCAGCCAAATTCACTCAAGTCGAAAGCAGTAGACCTGAGTGCTCCACCATACACTAAACAGTACATTGACCAATATCGACAGCGTATCAAAGGGGATCCAGATCCCGAGGCGCATTTTCTGTACGCCAAATACCTGGTTGACGCTGCTCGGCATTTACGGAACAGTGCGAAAGATCAGCGGGCTGCAAAGAAATACAGCGAGCTGCTCATTGGAGAGGCTTTGAAGGTTGTACGGCGATTAGCAACTCAAGGAGAAACGTACGACGAGGCGCAATTTTATCTCGCCACCTGCTTTGGAACGGGTGCACTAGGGCTGCAAGTGGATCACGAACGGGCTTATCATCTTTACCTTCAGGCAGCGAAGCAGAACCATCCCGCGGCGTGTTATCGTGTGGCAGTGTGTAACGAAATTGGAGCAGGGACACGTCGAGAACCTCCGAGAGCTGCTGCGTTCTACCGGAAAGCAGCGTCATTGGGTGATACGGCTGCAATGTATAAGCTGGGTATGATTCTGCTCAATGGCTCACTTGGGGAGCAGAAAAATCCACGGGAAGCGATTGGATGGTTGAGGCGGGCAGCCGAACAGGCTGACGAGGAGAACCCACATGCATTGCACGAGCTTGGGATGTTGCATGAGGGACAGTCTGGACTTGTGCCGCATGATCCAATGCAGGCCAAGGCACTGTTTACGCGGGCGGGGCATTTGGGATACACGCAGTCTCAGTACAAGCTAGGGCAATGCTACGAGTACGGGTCACTTGGATGCCCTGTGGATCCGCGACGGTCAATAGCGTGGTATACCAAGGCAGCTGAAAAGGGAGATGCAGAGGCGGAGCTTGCGCTTAGCGGCTGGTACCTCACAGGAAGTGAAGGAGTGCTGAAGCAGAGTGATTCCGAAGCGTACTTGTGGGCGCGACGTGCAGCTAACAAGGGACTGAGTAAAGCAGAGTACGCTGTGGGCTATTATGCCGAGGTCGGGATCGGGATCAAGCAGGACATCGAGTTTGCAAAGAGATGGTACATGCGTGCAGCAGGTTTGTGACATTTCAATATTTTTTTAATTGTGGCTAATTGTTGTTGCAGCTCAAGGAAACAAGCGAGCGATGAACCGGTTGACTGAAATGAAGAGGCAAGGGAACAAGAAGACGAACATTGGAAGACCGACGCGACAACAGGCTAAAGATGAATGTGTGGTATGCTAGCATGAATCTAGGTGTAATATCGGTATATGATAGGGGGAAGAATGCACGTTCCAAACTCAAGTCACATGTATTTTACAATGTCGATGCCTCCATTTCCGTTGTCTCCTCCACCATCGACCGCTGCATCACCGCGACCTCTGATGAAGAAAAAACGTTCTTCTTCGTCGGTGCTGATGGTGCCTTCGTCATCGCACGGACCAAGCCGCAAAGTTGCTGCGTCATTACAGTTATTCAAGGAAACAACAGATGATTCTGAAGAGGAGACTGTTCCAGACGGTGCGCAAGCCCAGTTTGAGTTTGTGAAGCGGTCAGACTGGCCAGAGAGAGAGCAAGTTCAGAGAAGAGTGGACAGTGTCGATCGAGGACGACGAAGAGAGCGGCAGCAGATTGAATATCCAATCTCACCAACAGTCTCACCATGGTCGACTGAAGAATCTGAAGAAGAGAACGGCAACGACGACGACGACGAAGATTGGTCGTCGACTTTGCATCACATTCCGCTCAGACCATTTCGCAATCAGGTTGGCGGTCACAGTGCGATCTATAAATTCACCAAACGCGCAGTCTGCAAGGTCTGTCCTTCAATCTGGTTTCGTGACGTTGACTGATAGAATTTAGCCGCTTGTCTCACGAGAAAATTTATTTTATGAATCTGTCGAGCGAGAAGCGCCACCGTTGCTCGATTACATTCCTCGATATCTCGGTGTTATGCTCGTAAGCTATCGCAAGGTCCTCTCCCCAGCACGTCCAATCGTTCCAAAGGCAGCCTCGGATCTACCAATCATCAGTCTTTCCTCTTCTGCACCTCATGCCTCAGCTATCTATCACTCGACAACGCCCCTGTTCCACACCGTGGATACAGACACAGACACGGAACTCCCAGAGGTAGTATTAGACCGCAACAACCAGCACATCATTCCCCGCTGGTTGCTCAGAAACAGGTCCATGTCTTTTTCTCAGCCATCAGATAGACGCAGGCCCATCGCTCGAGGAGCAGCCAGCAGTCCCGACTTGATGTCAAAACCGCCCCCCTTGCCACCAACTCCAACAAATTCCCCAAGCCAATCCACTCGTTCTTGGTTCGGTGGCACAGGTTCTACGGTTGTGAACACAAAGCTTAAAGATCACGTTTTCAATACCGTCCTCAGGCGCTTTCGTCGTCGAGGACGATGGCAAGCAGAAACAGAGGACGAGGCGGATGCGGATGATGAAGGCTGTAGTAGCCGCAAAATGAGGAAAAAGACAAACGCTAGTGGCGGTGGCGCTTCCATACGGAGAGTACAAAGTGACGCACTAATCGCAACCAAAGATTGTATCGACGTCTTTCATATGGACTCTGAATATGACAGTGTCCCTCTTCGTCGCAGAAGTCGCTCCAGAAGTTTGGATACCCGTCCACAAATTCGAAAACAACCTTCTTTCCAGTTCACTAGACAAAATCATTTCATTCTCATGGAAGATCTAACCGGCAGGCTCAAGTATCCATGCGTTATGGATCTGAAGATGGGCACTAGACAGTATGGCATGGACGCCACCATCCAAAAAAAGAAGAGTCAGCGCAAGAAGTGCGATCGCACAACCAGTAGATCTCTGGGAGTGCGCATTTGCGGTATGCAGGTGGGTTGATAGCTTGTCATCCTTTTATATACTAACCTAACCATTCGAGGTTTGGAACCATGCGACTCAATCTTACGTTACCCAAGACAAATACATGGGACGGGAAGTCCTCCCCGAAGAGTTCCCTTCAGTATTCGCCTCCTTTCTCCATGACGGTGAAAGCCTTCTTGCTTACCAGATCCCCGTTTTGCTCCAAAAACTTTACGGCCTCGCTCGCATAATTAGCAGGCTTCATGGTTATCGTTTCTATGGGTGCAGCCTCTTGCTCATCTACGACAGCGACCGGGATGCTCAAAATGCCTTCCGCCTCTCTACACTCGAACACCCCTCATCACGAAGTAAGCGTGGCGAGTCGTTTGAGAGACAAGACCCTACCGACAAAGTCCCTCCTCTTCGCCGCTCATACTCTGAGGATCTTCTTGTCGGTCCTGTCGCGAAACGCTCGCATGGTAGACGCAAACGTGGAGAGGTAAACGTACGCATTGTTGACTTTGCCCATACCACAACAGGCAAAGACTGGCTTCTACATTCGGGTGACACTGATCTCCCACACGAAGTGCTCACCAGCTCTAAAGGGTATCAAGCAGATGTCGACCCAGAAAGCGGCTTGATCTATGCCAGGTTTCCACCCCACTACCCTGAAGAACCTGATCGTGGCTTTCTTTTTGGTTTGAAGAATCTTGCCATGACTTTGGAACAGATATGGAATGAAGAAAGGATTAGACGTATGAAGGCATCACGTGATGATCCATCTATGGCTTCCTCCCAGCTCCCACCTCTCCCTACAGACGGTAAAGAGGTTTTCCAGGAGATTTTTAGTACCGACGAGGACCCTGGCATGATTTCAACATGATAAAACACTCATTCAATGCATTCTTCACTTACGGCGCATTCACATTGACTTATTCACATCCTTAGACTCGCATTCAGCTCATCTCATGCAATTATCTCCCTTGTTACACTAATAGTAGCATAGCTCAGCATTGTACCTAAATGCCTACCTTATGGACGCTTTTCCCTTCAAGCACCAAAGCGCATCTCTGACACACCTCGTCTCGCGCTTCACGAGTAAACGTCCAACAACGAGGACATTTGTTTTTACTAGCAGGGCGTACACGAAGGCCAATTGCAGCGTCACAACCGGCAACTTCGACTGAATCAGTCAAAATCCATTCAGGAGATGTGGTACCCAGCGAGCCTTCGTCCACTAAGCACGCATCCGAGACGATGAACAAGGTTTTGAGGAAGCTCTCTGCACGGGTATCAGCATAGCTCAGAATTGTCCAAACATACCCTCTCGTCGCAGTAACTGCAGAATTCTATCCTCATTAGCTGGAATGATTACATCGATCTCGGCTTTCAGTGAACTGTCGATGTACCTTGCAAGAAAGAGTAAACAATTTTAAGGGGATGAAACAAAATCTACTTCATAGTGCGCCCTTGTTCGAGTAGAGACAGAACTTTGGTCCGAATAGTAAGAAGGATGTTCATATCTTGCTCTGCTTGCAGGTCGGCCCATTCGGCGTCCAGAGGCTCCCATTTAGTCATAAAGACTGAAGTACCTTCATCGCCATGGCGAAACTGGTAGATTTCTTCCGCCAGATGAGGCAAAACGGGCGCTAAAATAGAAGTAGTGGTTCTAAGAAGCTATTGAACTGACTCAGTCTGATTAACATTGTTCCGAGTGGCTAGTCGCACATAGTCAAGCACAGTAATCACAGCTCGTCGCTCCATGCTGGCTATGTCGTTGGCATAAAGACAGTCCTTGTTGATGTCAAAATATAGAGAGGATAGGGTAAGATTTGAAAAATTAATCAGCGCAGTCATTACTGTGGTCGATCAGTTTGCAAATTTAAGCGCAGATGGAGACAACCTTTTTGAAAGTTATATTCACTGTACCCTCGGAGAGCAAGCTGCTCAAGTTTGTATAATTCATTCATCACGTATCTTTCAACCTTAGATAGAGGATTCAGATGCAGAGCGCAAAGGGGGACAACCATACCAAACCCATCTCAGACCTGGCCACCGGATCGAACACCTTAGTTGTGGCTATGTTTCCGAGCATGAATCGAGCAGAATTGCGAAGTCGTCGCATTGACTCTGATGTTTGAGCAAGTACCTTTTGACCGATGGACATGTCTTTAGTGTAATCCACAGTCGCAGCCCAGAGTCGAAGGACACCGGCACCATAGACTGGTTCGTTTTTTCTGTCCTGAATTATGTCAAGCTAGAGATTCTAAGAAACATTTGTGCTTCACCTCCCCCCCTGAGATGATGGTACTGGGATCAACCACGTTCCCGAGAGACTTACTCATCTTCTTACCAGTCTCGTCAAGAATCATGCCATGGGTAATGAGAGCCCCGTAAGGAGCAACACCGCCCTTAGCGACGGCCATCGCAGTGAGTAATTGACTTTGAAACCACCCTCGATGTTGGTCAGTACCTTCCAAGCAGACATCTGCCCTGAAATTTCTGCCTTCAAGTTGTGGAAGCATGGTCCATGATGTCCCTGAATCAAACCAAACATCCATCGTGTCCTTTCCCTTCTGCCATACCTCATCAAGCGGCGTGCCATCGGGAATTCGCAAATCAGGATCAGAGAGAAGTGATGGTGACAGGAACTCCGTTACACTTGCATTCCACCAATGTGCTATGCCCTTCTCCTCTAACACACGCAGGATATGTGCTAATGACTCAGAGGTCAGTATGGTTTGAGCTGTGGGTGTATGATGCAGCGCAGGTATAGGTACGCCCCAAACCCTTTGGCGGGAAATGCACCATTCCGAACGCGATTGAACGAAAGATTCAAGTCTTTTTCTAGCTATTTGAAAATGGCTAAACATAAGGGGGGGAAGTGATAGGTCATACGCACACTGAGGCGGGTAAAAGTGGACATCTACCAATGAACGAAGTGCATCACCTTTGATGCTGTCTAAATTAGCGAACCATTGCGAAGTTGCGCTGAGCCAGTGAGTTGTTATCGACGTCCACATTACCACTTACGTGATGATTACAGGCTGCTTGGTCCTCCAATCATACGGATAGCGCTGTTTCACTCTTTTCAGTTTAACCAGGACGCCTAGTTCTTTCAAGATAGCTACGATCGCCTTCTGACCTCCTTCCAGAACCGGCTGACCCACTAGTGATTGTGCTGCGCTGTTGCCCACAACATCACTGATGTTGGAGATGAAATTTCCTGACTTGACATGGCAAACCATGGACGAAGAGGATAAGAGTCCTGATGATTTGAGTGTGAGGTAATCCTCTAAGCCATGAGCTGGAGCACAGTGAACGAGACCCGTTCCCGAGCTTGGTGCCACATGAGCAGCATGAATGACCGGTAGAGATTCGGGTGGTGACGGTGCAACAGAGTGGAAGAGGGGTCTGTACTTCAGACCTAAAAGCTCGGAACCTATAGCCTAGGGTCAGTACGAGATCAAAAGAAGGACGGAATTACCTGGTATATCCGTGATTATAACTCGGTATTCAAGAGGGAGGATGTTACTCATGTATGGTAAACGTTCCTGGGCCACGATGAAGTAGTCAGTGTCTGTCGACACGAGAGCATATTTCATTTCTTCATTCACTGCGATTGCCTGGAGAAACACATCAGCTTTTGTTTTGAAAAGGCAACCGAGGTTTAGTGACCATATTCGCTGTCAAAGTCCATGGAGTAGTGGTCCAGACAAGAAGAGAAAGTCTTGATGCAGAAACATTGGACGCTAGATAATCCGCCAGGAGCCCAGATTGAACATTGGACCGTTGCAGGTCAAGTTCATACTTCACATAGACGGAGTGTGCGACATGGTCTGCACGATACTCCAGCTCGGCCTCAGCTAAGGCTGACTGAGAAGACGGGGAATAATAGACTGGCCGATAGTGCCTAAAAATCAAGCCTGCAAGGGATAAGCCAGAGCCTCTGTATAGGAAATGAGCATGAAACCTTTTTCAACCATGGTTTGGAATAGACGGAGTTGCCTCATTTCGTACTCGTGGTCTAGAATGGCGTTAGATGTAATAGAAGCGTTAGTCAACGAATTAACCTAAGGTACGATAGGTTGATTCATGGCTAAAGTCAGCCATGAGACAGAACTGACGGAATTGCTCCTTTTGAGAAGCAACTTCCCTGGTTGCAGTTTTATGAGCTGCTGCGCGAATGTTTGCCGGTGCCAGGTTCATGGCTTGCTGAATCTTTTGTACAGGAGAAGAGGTATTATCCTTTATACTTGAGACGGATCCAAGCAAAGATATGTTGACATACTTTGAGCTCCTGAAGAGCCTTTATTTCGATTGGAAGTCCGTGGCAATCCCAGCCTGGAACATAGCTAAGTGAAGTTGTGAGTACTTAGCAAAAGCAGCTGGATGACAACAGACTGCACTCTCCGGCCTATGGAAACATTAAATCGACATATGATATCCTTTAGAATCTTGTTCAATGCATGCCCTTTATGTGAATTTAGAACTGTGAGTTCAGGCAACGCGCAGGGCTGACCTATGTGTAAATCTCCGTTGGCATATGGCGGTCCGTCGTGGAGGACGAACAGCGGGCTTTTTGCATGAGTCCACTAGTCAAAACACGCGTCAAAACAGAAGAAGACTATGATAGAATGCCTTCGTACCTGCCAGCGATAGAGCTGGTCAGTTGTTCGCGCCTGGAACGGCAACTCACTCTTAGTCGGGCTGGTCCAGATTGTGAAGGACGTCTGAGGAAGAAGTACGGTGTGCGAGAATGAATTGTTATCTGAAGACAACGAGCGACGATGCAAGCGAAAGAACTTGGCGAGCCATCTTGAGTTCGACCTCAGAGTCATAAAAAGTAGTAAGTATCACGTGTCATAAAAAGTAGGTATCACGTGTTTCCCGACCCTGGGCGGACATAAATAAGCTCGGTTTCGCGCCATTGTATCTCGTTTTCGCACCCTTTATATCTCGTTTTCGGTTTCAATTCCGGTTTCAGAGGGCACAGATCTCGGATTGGATTTCGGAAGTAAGTTTCGGAGGTCACGTTTCAAGTTGAATCTCGGATTTAGTTTTCGGAATTCAGTCTCGGACTAGCTATTACAATTACAGGCTATGAATCCACCAGCTCAGCAGCAAATAGACGTGCGTCAATCCATAGCTGCCGTAGCGCAACAGCATTTGACTGCTCACATTCAGCCAAGTATGGCAGCGAGAAAATCCTCTCATCCAACCATGCAACACCCTCCTCAGTGAACGGACAACGAGGGTCCTCACTACCCACATGCGAGAGCGTCTCAGGGACGTGATGTATCAGAGGATCCAGGAAAGCATTCTCTTCTATGTCATCTCCTGAATGTCGGCGGTGATGGTTCAGTAGTGTAGAGTTGTTGATACCATCCCAATCGATACCATACTCGACTGCTGCTTCTTCATCCAAAGTGGGGTCCTCTGCAACGACACCTGCCAACTGAACAACTTCATCTGAGTCTACAAACACCGAGCGAAACCCCAGCACTGCAGTGCCTTGCACGTACCGCTGGTAGGGACTTGCAGCCCTCCATGGGTCAYGCTTGTGTCCGAGTGTGTGCATATTCCAAGAATCGATCCAAACTGTGATTTCATGGTTGAGGTAAGGCAGAAAGATGTGGTGCAACAGCCACAGGTGCTCATCTCGGTCAGGATTGAGACCACACTGTGTTTCCAGTTCCTCAAAGAATGCCTTCCACTTCGCACCGAAGCCTGATGTTACGTCCACCCACAACCTCTCAATCCGAATGTTATGAACACTACTATTTTCCAGTGAGTATAAACCACACAATTTCATCCAAGACATACCGTCCCCAAATATAGGACCCTCGTTTAGTTCCTCTCACTTGTTCCATTCTTGCAGCCACATAAATGTTCTCAGTTCCATGATCGCCACGTAATCGACTAGGATACCCGAAGACCCCACAGGCATTGTCAAAGACTGAGAGCACAGTAGTAGCACGGTTGTTGTTACTAGCCCGCATTGCTGTCACAAATCGTGCAAAACCATCAATAAACGCGTGAATAAAAATTTTCCACCGTACAAGCCCTGCCGTCCAGCACTGTTATCAAGACCATTACCATTATACCAATCACTTACCATGCTGTCCATCGTGGTGCCACAGGCTGTTTGGCCCAGGCACTGAGTAAATACGGCGCTCGATCCGTCTTCGTTGGAAAGGTGCAGCTCGCCCCATCAGTCGAATGTACGATTCCTCAATTTGCCGTCGTGGAATTCGAAATCCTTTCTGTATCAAGAACCCATCAATCATTCTCCGGCCCCATGTTGGAAATCTAGTCAAAACTTCGCGGACAAGTTTGTCCAGCTCGTTGTCAGTGATCTGAGAAATGTCACTGCAAACCCCTCTGTGGTATGTTCTGTTGGCATTTCCCTCTTCATCCACCTCTGTTGTGTAGACGGGAGGGCCAGGCTCAGATAGGCCATAGGTAACAAGCCTGCGTCGTATTGTTCTTGCACAGCAGCCATAAAAATCTCCCACTTCTGTCCGTTGAGTACGCCCCACTGAAATCCCAGCTAAAACATTTTGCTGTATATCGTATGCAGGTCTTCCAGGACGTCCTGTCCTTATAAAGCCACCAACACTAATCGCTGGCTCATCTGGTGGATCTGATGAGATGGCGATGACTTTGTCCAAGGCATTGATCATTTCACCAATCTCCCGGACCACATCTTCAAGGTCGTTACGCACAGCCTGTTCCTCCAACTAACCATTAGTAACAGATGTATGCAGTTGGCAGAACGTACCCATATTGCTCTGAGCAGCTCATCACACTTTTCGCGGTAGTACTTCAACCGAGCTGCATCACCAATCTGGAATTGCACTGCATGTGGAACGCG
>CEMS01905560.1:0-25422 GCA_900068915.1 Megacollybia platyphylla | reverse complement strand
GTGCCCACATCCTTACCCATCTCGCCAGACCCAAAGGTGTGGATAAACATCATTCACAAAGTGACACTATCACTCTGAGCTCATATGCCTCCTCTTACCCGATTAGTGATCCCACAACACGCCCATTCCCTCCGATTGCAAATGTAACCATTTCTTACACAGAAGCGGCCAATAAGGAACCACCATCTACGGCTCTCACGGCCCTTCTATGTATCCGTTTTTTGTTCAGGGCAGCATTTGCATCACAGGAAGTTGCGCCACGAGCGGATGCAGATCACTTTGGATTTCCCGGCGTTGTGGAAGAATCAGATGATGGAGATGATGGGGGAACTATTGACGACTTTGAAAAGGAACAGGAAGGGGAGCGAAGGGGAAGGAAGGCCTTTATTGGAGTGAGAAGACTTATGGAGGGAGTACAGATTCGCGACGAAGTGTTGATGGGTTGGATTGCAGAGATGGTGGAGGCCGGCCTGACTGGTAGACTGGATAGCAGTGAGCTGGATCTTGCGTAGTAGTTCACGTATCATTATCAATCTTCCGTGTTGTTAACGAACAAGAAATATCACAGTCACGGTGTCAGTTGTCACTTTCACTTTTCACTTCCCGCGTTGTCCTTGAGCTCATCGTGCAGTACGATGTCGGCCGCACCCCAGCTGCATTTAACATTACCGACCAACACAACATCCTTCAAGCGATCTTTTGAACAGTTTGGGTTTGATTTGGAAAGCCCAGTTGGCAGCTCGGGGTCAGAACTCAGCGCAAGTGGTTCATCTTCCTCTGGCGAAAGCGAACGAAACAAGCGTGCTCGAAGTGCCAGCAGCTATGATGGGGAATCCACCACAGCCAGCTCAAGTTCGGGTGCTAGTGCCTTATCGAGTACAAGGCCAGAAATCCTGACTGTTGCTGAACGTCCACCTCGCTTGCCTACTCCAATCGAAATGCAAAATATGGATATTGATATTCCTTCGAACACGGGATTGGATTTGCCACAGCTTTCTATTTCTTCTTTCCCTGTGTTTGATGTCCAAAGCCAGTCTGCCCCCGATGTCAGAGAGGCGCTTGAAAGATACAATGACTTTGACAGTCAAATTGCTGCTTTACGCAGGTCGCCCCCAACTCGTGCATCACCGACTGCCTCAACGGCTTCGCCTATTCCGTCCTTGCATTTGACGCTACGAAATACAACACCACCGCCAACACTTCCACCGCTGGAACTTGATGATGAACCAGCACCTCCAACATTACCGCCGCTCCCAGCAGACACATCATCCCTCAATGTTCCATTTCTGGATCCATCAGCGGAAACAGGTCAGTCATCCTTGTCTCAATTCAATTCGACTCACTTCTTAGGCTCCGCACCGCCTTCTCCAGCACACGAAAACACTGTGCCGAGATTACCTGTTCCTGCTTTCCTATCCTCAGACTTGGAGGAGGAACAGGGATTCAGCAATGCTCTCGACAATGTCATCCGACCTTCATCACCTCTGATATTTGCCCCTCTGGGTCTAGGGGAAGGTCTGCAAGGAATGCGGTTCCCTGATCAAGAACGTGAAGAGCTTGCCTCACGAAGGCGCTTCCTACACGCTCCTTCTATTTTAATGCCTCATGATTCACGCACAGAAGATGCCGATGATCCCGACGGCTTTCCAAGGTGGCCACTGTCACGTCCACATAGAGCTCCCAATCATTTACGCCCCTCGTTGCCATTGTCCTTTTCTTCCCGACGGGATTCCGCGATAGGGTCATCTGCCACTAATGCTCTTCGAGAAAGAGAGGAGAGATGGGAACGCTTAAACTCTGCTTTAGGTGCTGATCACCTCGATGATACTTTGGAGGAAGAAGACACGGGCTGGAGAGGACGATACGTAGAAAACGGGCTGTTAGATCCCCGCGAGGTTTATCCAGGTATGGTTCTGTTCATCATTCGTTATGCAACTCTCAGCAGCTCAAAGACCGCACAAGAAACTCCGACTTCGCACCAAGACTACCGTTACCCTCCTCCCTTCATAATCCACCACCTTCCTCAGGTCCTGATTATCCTGGTTTACCCCCGTCTCTTTTCTCTGAGCCTTCCAATGTCTCCAACTGGCTATCGAGGACGCGGCGTGCTTTTGAGGAGCATGGGCGTGAATACAGACGCGATCTTGAACGCGAGCGTGAGAGGCGACGGAGAATCATTTTCGGCTTCAATGGAAATAGTGACGAAGATGTGGGGATAGGGATGGGATCAAGGACGCGTGAATCACCTGTTTTACCGCCTTTGGCTCTGCACACAGATCCCACTGCTAGCAATAATCGTGCCTCAGCCAGAGAGGATGAAGAAGACGAGACATGGGACTCCTTATTCGGAGAACCGGATGGGAACGCCGGTTTACGAGAACGATGGCAAACATTGCGGAATCGAGGACTGCACCGCTCTACGCTAGAATCGGAAAGAGATTTTGAGCGGAACGCACGTGTGAGACGAGAATTATTCAGGCAAGGTGGTATCGAACCATCCAGGCAAGTCAGAAGGGCCCCGCGGATTGCGAATGACAGTTTGTATGGAGAAGACCGACTGGGTAGATCTAGAGACCCTAGTCCACCTGGATCCTGGGCAGAATTGCCCAGAAGATATGGTGTTGCTTCCTCGAATACTCGAGAACCCCACCCACCTAATCGTCGTCCATTTAGCTGGTCAGCGATGTCAGCATCCAATGGCCGGGAGCCTAATACAAGAATTCTGCCGATCGACTTGGAGGACGGGGAACAGAGAGAAGACGAGGCAGTAACAAGGGCTAGGAGCTCTTTGGAGACGGTGCGTGCAGCAAGGGCTGCATTCAACAGATTCTTGGAAAGTCAGGATGACGTTCCCATGGAGGATGAAGATTTGTCGAACCGTCCACCGACGATACCCTTGCCTGATCTTGGGGACTCTCCATTTCGTGAAGAGCCTATGACCAGCCGCCTAGATCCAGAGAGACCGGTGATCAGTCGCCTCCGATTTCTTGCTGGCTCTAACAATCCAGGTCCTATGAATAATGATCCCTGGTCGCGATCCAGACGACGATATGTAGATGTCGAGTCATATCTCCCCGGGCCGTTCCGGAATGCATTAGCCCATGTTACTGAGCCAGATCCCGAACCGGAGAGACGTTCAGAGCGAGAGAGACTTCACGAGAGGCAACATCCACCGACGATTCCCCCACTTTCCTTTCAAACACCTGCTCCAGGTCGCGTACGGAGGAACAGAGAGCTTTGGGTCAGTTTTCTCCCTTGATATATATCATCTCACTAAAAGCAACCAGGGAGAACGGGATAGAATCAACCCGTCATCATCATCATCTTTCCGACCAATGTCTTTCCCGCGGAGAACCCCGCAAAGACCATTGGATACAGAACCTGACACGCTCGAGCTGAATGAACCTGCCTTTGCTGCGTTTAGACCTGCAGAACGTTCCAGGTTACCATCTTTCGCCGCCGGTCCCAATGTGACCCAGCACGTTACTAGTCGATCATCTACCGCAAACACCAACGATAGACCGTCTGGAGCACCAAGCGCAAGCAGTACACCAGCTGCAGATGTTCACTCGTATTTTAATCGACACATTCGAATGGAAGCATCCAGGGTGGATGCTCTGCCTCATGGAAGTAATGCACCAAGCATTAGTTCCACTCAACGCAATCAAAATCCTCCTCGGGTTACACGAGGGTCCGGTGACTTTCACGGGCTTCATCATGCACTTGAAGTACTTCGAGAAGACGGGCTGACCGAGACGAGGCAAAGACAGCTGCTATCACGGTACCAGCAGGATAGACGACAGTCTTTACAGCCCAACTCCAATACCTCCGCATCCACCAACGTTGATTCTCAGCCTTCTCAAGTCCAGTTTGGAGCATTTAGACCTCCTCGTGACTCGACGCGAGATCCCTGGCCATCCGCTCGAGATGGACGCTTCGCTGATAGACCTAGCGCTACTCTCTCTCTGGCATCCTTATCCCGTCGAGACTTTTTACGACGTGCCGCGTTCGAGGCAGATTTTCTCGCTGGCAGTGAGCTTGGGCGGAGACGAAGGGGTGTGGTATTCAATTTTGGAGACTTTGTGGTTAGTAGACAATGCCCGTGCTTAATGTTCGCTAATTTGTAACTCCTAGAGCGACGAAGATTGGGATAACTCATATGAAACGCTCGTGAACCTAGGATCGATAATTGGGGAGGTCAGACCAAGAGGCACACCGGAGGAGGTTGTCGCTAGTTTCGAGAAAGCAGTCTACGAAGAATGGGCTACCTCGGACAGTGATCAGCGATGTCCTATCTGTCTGGACGACGTAAGTCGCTTTCGGGACAAACCATTACGTCTCACTTTGAATAGTATAAACCCTCGGATCCTGTTCTCAGACTTCCAAATTGTACACACTGGCTGCACAAGGAGTGTCTTGAGGTATTCAACGCCTATTTCTATTGTGTCAACAACTGACCCGTAAAATAGCAATGGTTGAAAGGAGCAAACACATGCCCTGTCTGTCGGAATTCAGTTTCCGATCGATCCGAGTCTTCACGTCCTCTGCGCCCACGACGCCGTCGTTCGTGGCTCACTGGTCCACGCACTAGTCGTCGTAGTGACGACGATCGGCCTTCAGGTGATAATGGCAACAACCCAACTCGCCCGTCTGGAAATGAACGTAACAGGGGAGCGTGGCAATCTTCTAACAGGAGATTCAGCGGTGCATTTTGAAGATTTAGATGAGTATATATTTCCCAATTGTACTTGATTAGCTCGTTTTATCGTATGAACTATTCATTTATTGACACATCGTCCTATCTCCACTGCAGCTGTCATGACGGCCGTCTTGCAACTTAGCTCTAAATTCGTTACAACATATAACAGCCTGCTTCAAGGACGCAGTCCTCTGAAAGATGATGTGTACACTGATCTCTTTGTCTTGGATGTGAATCGTGACTTTTTAGCGGGAAAACTCAATCGAATACCCAAGGAGACTTGTCTCGGTGCTCTCAAGGTGCTCCCGCTGCTTCATGATCTTCAACAAGTGTAACCTCACCAGCTAGTCATTAATGATTTGTTTTTGCAATGTTTGGAACATGGAAGAAAAGCATCTGCCGATGAGCTGAGGGCATCGCATGCTATTGAAACGATGACCATTCTTCTCCGATGCATGCTGGCAAAGAACCTTTCTGGCTGGGAGGCCATGGAAATCCTGGCTGGCGGCGTTGGGCAAAGTGATTCCGTCTTTATGGTCTGTTATGCGTCTCTCTCTTTGCAACAAGTATCATATAGTTGCAGGCTTTTGCCTCATTCGTGGATGAAGCACTGGTGGCCAAGTCCATTTCACGTCAGTTTGTTCATGAACGTCCCGTCCATTACTGACATGCGACCAGCAAACATTCGTCATGCGATATTGCAGCTGGCACTCGTTTTCATGTCTGCGATTGGACAACTCAGTCCTGGTGCATACTTCCTGAGGAGAGACCTTTTTCCTTCTATATGTTCGGTCCGTCTGTTTTTGCTGGCTTCATAATATCCTATCGACCATCAGTCTTAGTTCATAAAGTCTCCAGAAACTGAACAATACACGTTTGAGGCTGTTCTACTGCTTGCGATACTTGCCAATTTCCACAAATCAGACGCCGCCAAACTCAACCCCTACTTGCAACGCATCAAGGATACTCAAGACAAGGACTTGATGCGTAAAATCTGCTGGGCATCCAACTTTGCTCTTGACACTGTCGTCAAAGCATACCAGCAGATTTCCAACGACGAAGTCTCATCAACCCTGACTAGGACAATCGGGACTATGATTGCATCGTTGCGGCCCGATCGCGCCCTCGCAGTTGTCCCTCTAGACCCCCCTCGTGAACTCTTCAAAGACCAGTAAGAGTTGCCAATGTATCAGCCTCAGTAACATTCATTTCTGCAGGCCTATCGAGGCAGCGGTTGTCTTACTTCCACTGTTTGAATTCCTTCGTTCCAACCCCACCTTTGTGTCCGTCTTGTTGGATTACATACCAACGGAAGACCACAGATCCACCAGGCCGCCTCTTCCTCTGACGTTGCTGACTCTGTCGTCCTACTTACAGACTCACGCAACATCTTTGTCGTCGCCACGATCAATCGCCTATACCAATCTGTCTTTGAATCTGCTGCTTGCCTTAGTAGAAAATGTAGAAGTGATGGACGCCTTTTGTAAACCAATTGCAGTGACGATCCGACTTTGTCGTCAAGTGAGTGTTGGGATTGTTGGATCAGGCGATGCTGAATTGTTCCTGTAGAGACTACCTCTCCTGCCTGTTCCTCCTTTGACACGAGCACCCATATGTGCCCTACTCGACTCTTGTGTTCTCTGGCTGCGACACAATCTGCACATGCGGTTGGAAATAGCATTATATGTGTACGTCGAGCACTGAGATCAGACAGGTTTTTGATTACTCCCTTAGTGATTGTATCTGGTCCTGCCATCGAGTTGTATGGTACTTGCAGCAACGCCGAATACGATTAGGCAAGTTTTGTCTACGCAAGTAGAATCCATTGACATCTGGTTCCTGAAGAATATGAATGGACGGAACTTTGGCGAGGCATCCTCGGATTACTGAGTTTTATCTCCAACAAAATAGAAGGATTAAGAACTAACGGAAGGATAGATCAGCTGCTTGGAGAGGTGAGTCCTCACATCTGCGAGGCTTGTCTTGAGCTATTTTAGTCTATTGTCTTCCTGCATCTTTCTTTATCGAAGTCTGAAAATTTCCTCCCTACACCGTTGGCATCACACCAGTTTGTTGTAAGTTGATTTGCATCTGGCTATTCCGACTTAAAAAGAGACAGTATGACCTCGTTCGATCGACTTCGGTGCTACAAAACTTGATGGCCTTGTTAGAAGATTTGACGATGGCACAGCCGAAATCGCCTCCTAGGATAGGAACTGCGAAACCGGCAGATCTGCTGGTGGACATCGTTACCACTACGCGTTATTACGAAGAGCGGGTTATAAGGGCTGAGGCATTGAATGCTGAGGATGCTATACAGGTAGTGGCAAAAGAAATTGAGAGTGACGGGCTGCACATGGCTACGGAAACTCGACAAGTGGAACCACCGTAAGTAGGTCGGATCTATAACTCGGACTTTTTCTGAACTTTGAGTAGATATAGAGCCCAGGATGTTCTTGGATTTTCTAGATTCGCGTGTACAGACGGCTTAGCGCTCATGTAATCGATCGAGTTTCCCGAGTGGTCGAGGCACGTGTTAGAAAAACTTTTTGTCTCTGACAGACGCTCAACACGGTCTGGTGAGACAGGTGATTGAGTTTGAAGCCCATAGACAGCCCGGCGCGTCGGAGAGTTGCAAGTAGAATTCTCCAGCAAGAAAGAAAACACGCGTCCTATTCGCCAACGGGATTTAATGTTTTCGTTATTACTCGGTGATTGACTCGGTGAATGCTCCTTATCACGTCCAGCCCCTGCGCCATTTTTAATACGATCACCTTCATGGCCTTGAGCAATGGCTTGCGGTCTTGCTCTCGTTTACGCCTCTCGCAATCCGTCCGCGGTTTTGCATCCATCAAACCACTCACTTCTGTGTTTTCACCCCTAGACAACTTTCCGGAGCGTCATATTGGACCAGATGATAAGGAAGTATCTCTCATGTTGCGAAAGATTGGCTGCGAATCAATGGACGCGTTCATCGCAGACACTGTTCCCCCTCAAATCAGAATCCCCACCTCGTCGGTGGACAACTCCTCCATACCTCCTTTAAGTGAATCTCAGCTCCTGACCCGTGCCAAATCCCTCGGTTTATTGAACAAGCCTTTCAAGAGTTATATTGGAATGGGCTATCATTGTGCTGTCGTGCCCCCCGTTGTTTTGCGCAATGTAAGTACAAGCTTCTCCTCGTTCGTATCATCTTATGTTTCTTCAGGTTGTGAGTATTTCAACCAGTTCATTAACATCAATGACCATGTCATTACAGATGGAAAATCCGCAGTGGTATACCCCATACACTCCTTATCAGCCGGAAGTTGCCCAAGGTCCGTCGACTATTTTCCTCGGATCAGCTTTATCATCAGCCATGCTTTAGGACGTTTGGAATCATTGGTCAATTTTCAAACTATGGTCATGTCACTGACAGCAATGGACATCGCTAACGCGTCCCTTCTCGACGAAGCGACTGCAGCAGCCGAAGGCATGGTCATGGCGTTTGTCTCTACAAATCAGAAGAAACGGACTTTTGTTGTTGATGCCGGTGTCTTTCCACAGACGCTAGCTGTCCTTCGAACTCGTGCCAAAGGTTTTGGAATCAACATCGTAGTCGGCGACGCGGAAGCTGCCGTAAATGACAATGCACTTCGCCCGGATCTTTGTGGTGTTCTCATTCAATATCCAGACGTAAACGGAAGCGTCAAAGCATATGCCAGTCTTGCAGACTCTGTTCACGCTGCAGATGCACTTGTCGTTTGCACCACAGATTTGCTAGCGCTGACAATGCTAAAGCCTCCTGGGGAATGGGGAGCAGACATAGTGTTGGGTAACTCAGCTCGTTTCGGAGTGCCGGCTGGTTATGGTGGTCCTCACGCTGCCTTCTTTGCGGTTACTGAGAAGCTCAAGAGGAAAATGCCCGGTCGCTTGATTGGACGAAGTAAGGATGCTACAGGCAAACTTGCTTATAGGTTGGCATTGCAGAGTCAGTTTTCTTTGTCAAGTAAATATTCCGTTTCGTTGATGACGGTAATAGCACGGGAGCAACATATCCGTCGTGAAAAAGCCACCAGCAATATCTGCACTAGCCAGGCATTGCTCGCGAACATGGCAGCCATGTATGCCGTTTACCATGGACCAGTTGGCTTGAAACGTATAGCCGACAAAGTGCACAGTTTCGCACAACAGTTCGCTTCGATTGCAGAAACTATGGGCTATAAGGTTTTGAACGATGTTTTCTTTGATACCGTCACCCTCGACGTTACGGCTGCTGCCGGCACTGCGGATGCTGTCCATAATTCGTCCATTGCTGCTCATATAAATCTTCGCAAGGTGGACGATTTTCGTGTAGGTGTCACTTTTGACGAAAGTGTTACACCCGAAGATTTTGTGGCCTTGACCAATGTTTTTGCTTCAGCCGCCTCGGCCACTTCGGTGACCCTGTCTGATCTTGGGAATCCCTCTCCGTCTCATATACCACCTTCTTTCAAAAGAACCTCGCCGTACCTTTCTCATCCTGTCTTCAATAAACATCATTCCGAGACGGAAATGCTTCGATACATCAATCACCTTGCTTCCAAAGATATTGGCCTTGTTCATTCAATGATTCCTCTGGGAAGTTGCACTATGAAGCTCAACAGCACTAGCAGTATGATACCCATTACGTGGTCAGAATTCAGTAATGTCCATCCATTTGCTCCCGGCAATCAAGTGGAAGGATATGTCAAAATAATCAAGGTATCGATGACATGCCATATATCTAGATAGGACTTTTCATGCGCCACACAGGACTTGGAAGGGGATCTATGCAAAATTACCGGTTTCCATTCGGCCTCATTGCAACCTAATTCTGGGGCTGCTGGCGAATACACCGGCTTGTGCGTGATCAAGGCTTATCAAGAGTCTCAGGGTGAAGGACATCGTGACATCTGCCTAATCCCTCTCAGTGCTCACGGAACGAATCCCGCTGTAAGTATTCAACACCAGAATGATGAATGACATATTATTTGCAGAGCGCCGTCATGGCAGGTCTGAAAGTTATCCCCGTCAAAGCCCTGGCGGACGGCAGCCTGGATCTAGTGGACCTCAAAATGAAAGCTGAAAAACACAAGGACAATCTTTCCTCTTTTATGGTTTGATATGAATTGCTGTTATATCTGTTTAGTAAATGAACTGATAGATCACATATCCCTCCACGTTTGGCGTCTTTGAAGATGGTGTTACAGAGGTAAGGGCTCGTTATCTTCAAGACCGTTGCTTTATATTTCTTCAGGCTTGCAATATCATCCATAAAAATGGCGGTCAGGTTTATCTAGATGGCATGGTTTTTTCAGTTGATCTTAGTCCTCTTCTAAAAGTTTTTAGGAGCAAATCTCAATGCCCAGATTGGGCTAACCAATCCCGCTGTTTGTGGCGGAGATGTGTGCCATCTGAATCTCCACAAAACATTTGCCATGTAAGCCGTAATAACGTAGAAAGGGTCTCTGGCTCACTTCCTCATCAGTCCTCATGGTGGCGGAGGCCCTGGTCTAGGTATGTAATCCTCATCGTGTCAAAGGATCACTGATAGTCCACTAGGTCCGATTTGCGTGGCTGAGCACCTAGCACCTTTCTTGCCCTCTCATCCAGCCCTCGTCAAGTCGTCTGAAAAGGCTATAAATGCTGTGGCCGCTGGTCCCTTCAGTAGTGCCTCCATCCTTCTGATTTCTTGGGCATACATCAGAATGCTCGGAGGCCAAGGCCTTTCAGACTCTTCCAAGATCGCTCTTCTCAACGCTAACTACATGGCTCATCGGCTGTCAGGTCATTACACTTTGAGATACAAAAACGCGAATGGTCGAGTAGCTCATGAACTTCTCATCGACTTGGCAGAATTTGACAAATCGGCCGGACTCAAAGTAGCAGATTTCGCTAAACGTCTTCAGGCAAGTGCTTGAGGTTGTAACATGGTTTCGGATTCTTATTAATTGAAGGACTATGGGTTCCATCCTCCTACATGTTCGTGGCCGACACCGACGTGCATGTTGATCGAGCCAACTGAATCCGAAACGCTAGAGGAGATTGACAGGTTCGGACATAATGTTTTAAATGATACGTTTTCACTCCGGCTAGATTCTGCGAGGCAATGATCCAAATCCGAAAAGAAGTAGATGACATCGTTGCTGGCAACCAGCCAAAGGATAACAACCTTTTGAAAAATGCGCCTCATCCTATGTCGGTTATCGCTTCGTCCGACTGGAATCGGTGAGTCATAGACACTATTCAAAAACAAATCTTAACCTGGCTGGTATCAGTCCATATTCCCGCGAGAGAGCGGTGTATCCTATGCCTCACTTGCTTGAAAAGAAATTTTGGCCAACCGTGTCGAGGATAGATGACGGTGAGTACACAGGTCATTAGATTTGAAATGCTTACTGAGTGGGTGGCGTCTAGCGTATGGCGATATGAATCTTCTTGTAAGCATTTTTCTACTGTCCAGAAGACAACCTGACACCCATTTCAGTGCGATTGCCCTTCTGTTGAAGACTTGGCGACACCATAATTTCGATACTGTAATTTTCTATTCACCTAGAGAAGACTAGACGTATTCGCACTGTTCAACCACGCGTATAATTGGGGTTGCGTTGGGGTTGCGAAGCATAATGATAATAAATGAAATTAGATTTTTTTCATCTCTGCAATTCGTGGGGTAATTGTTCCCAAAGTTCAGGTAGGTAACGCCGAATCCGCGTCAAGACCAGTGCATCTTCATGTGCCCTCCTTGCAAATGCGAGAAGAATTTTCACCGTATATGCATCAGCCTCCACACCCTGCCTCCCCATATCCAAACAGACAGCTTTGGTGGCGTCGTTTAACCTGCCAAAGCGGCATAGACATCTAATCCATGTGTCCCAGTTACCCTTGCTGAAACGGTAGCCATCCTGAGCCAGTCTGCCATGAATTTGATCGGCCAAGCGCTCCTCATCATGGCGCCCACACGCGTTGAGAATGATGGTGACACTATCATGGTCAAATCTGTTCGAGAGATACATCTCGTCCCAGACTCTGCAAGTATCTGCGAAATGTCCTTGTCTATAGTAGGTTTCCATCAGCTGATTCCAGAGGGCTGCATCAGGTGAAATGGACGCCTCAATGACTAGCAAATCGTGCGTCCGACGAGTGGCTCTGGTCAACTGATCGAGAAATGCGGCAGACCTTGACTGGATACCCAATGTTGTCAGTTTTTCAATCTCTTGCAAAATGATAGTGTATACAGTTCTGGTGATTGTGAGACTGCGGGCTCGCATGTCGCTGACGATGTCAAAGTATAAGTTCACAGAAGGGATGAAGGTATCGCTGAATTTGAGCTGAATGAAAGCCTCGAGGACGCGGAAGTAACCAGACTGGCTGAGTTCGTGACTGAGGGTACGATATGCAGCATATGCTGCGTTTTCATCTGGCGCTCTCTTCATAGAGATGATGATCCTCTGAGAAGCGACGAGCTTGATCGGAATTCCTCGCTCATCCATGTCATGCAGCAAGTTTTCGACTACACGATCGTATTTCCTCTGACTCTGGGCAGCGGCTAAGCCGTCGAAGAGATATCTGTACATGTCTGCATCAGGCCCCAAAGAGGTTTCGAAAGTCCGGCTAGCTTCCAAATAGGCCTGATAAATGTCAAGGGCCTGGTCAAGGTAGCTGTCATTGACCGTAGCCAAACGCTTTATGAGCGGACCAACCAACGGTCCATCGGGTGTGAAACCTCTTCTTCGGGCTTCCCCGTATATCGCAGTGGCGTCTGCGATCTTATTTGCTTTGCAGCTATTGGCAACAAGAATCGCCCAATGCGCAGAAGATGGAGTGAAGTGCAAGACTTTTTCAAGATGTTCAAGATCGCTTAGGCTCTTGGAATAGCGCAGAAGAGCTTCTGCGATTGGAGATGACAAGATCCCGCCGGATTTACAAAACTCTTTGTAAACCTCAAGAGCGGCAGTGAAACCACCTTGTTTTGATGCTTCTGCGATGCGACTGACCCACTCGATCTCCAACTCCTGTTCGGGAGAGGGCTGGAAAGACGTGAGACTGTTATATTTGGTGATCAGAGGTTCTGCTTGGGCAGCAAAACCTCGAGCGGCAAGCCCTTCACGAATAAGCTTCGGTATAGACGGGTCGTAGGGTAACGAGGCCAATTTCATGGCGCCGATTATCGACCACAGGCCATCATTTAAATGAGAAGACATTTTCCAAACGGAGTTGATGAGAATGCGAAATGTCTCATTAGTTGGTTTGCAGCCACTACGACTCATGACACGAACTGCCCTCTTCAAGAACTTTAGAGGCACCCTGTCTGTGAAAGCTACGAGAAACTCGTGGTATTGTTGAAGCGAAGGGGGTAGATACGGTGGTTTAGATTCCATGGCCATGAGCCAACGTTCAACGGTGTTTGGCTTGCCTGCTCGTATAAAAGCGCGTAGGACAATAGAATGATGGTCGAGGGTGGGTTGCAGAAGAAATACATTGGGCATATCGTTAAGAATCTCGTTGATACGCTCCATGTCACCGCGGCCACCTGAAGCTGCGAGTGCTTCCAAGATGTAGGAAACTTCACGGTCGCATTCAAGTGCAGTTTGGCCAGATAACGGCTGTTCTGTTGGTAGGTCCTTTAGTTGCTTTGCAAGACGTGGATATGCTGTATGAAAATCTTCGAGGAGTCTGGAAGTTTTGGCCAGACCGTTGAAGAAAGGAATAAGGGTGTCATGATAAATTGTGGAATTGAAGCGCGCAAACTGGTGACTTGGTTTCCAGCGGCGACCTCGCAGCCAAAGTGTACGCAAGGACATTCATGCGTGAAACTGAAAATTCACGTGCACGTGCTAGCGAATCTTCAAATCTTTCACCATGTCTGACAAAATCAAAGAATTCCTCGAGGTACCTCAGCAGTTTATTCGTGAAGGAAATCAGGTTTGTTGGCATGCTAGAAGTCAGCACTCAGCTCATTGCTACAGTTCCTTGCCCGTTGCACAAAACCCTCGCAGAAAGGTCGGCTGCACCGATCTCGCATTCAATTTCTTACTCCTTCTTAGAGTTTATACAGATATCCAGGGCAGTCGCAGTTGGATTTGCAGTTATGGGCTTTATTGGATACTTTGTCAAGCTGATTCACATTCCAATGTATGTTCATTCTCTCACACAAGTGCCACGTCGCTGACAGTATTGTAGTAATAATATACTGGTGTAAGCTCCCTTCCTTCATTTCGCTTCTTACTCATTCACTCCTACAGTGGGGGAGCTTAATTTTGTTTCTGTAGTAATTCACTCTCCTTGTCCCTCAATGTTCCAATGGCTGTCACTATCTTTCGGCCTCCAACGAAACCATGCACGAATCATGTCCTATAATTTGATTATTGCAAAATTCGTCACCAGGGATGACTTACATTTTGGCTCCCGAAGACTATGAAAGCGACTGATGGCACTTTATAATTTATCGTTCAGGCCTTTCTGCGAAGACAGGTGGCACTTACTAGCTGCCTGCAGCATACACGACCATGCGGAGGCTGGACCAGGATTCGAAATATAAACAATCCCTAAGCTAACCCTTCGTCAGTTTTGTTTCCATGCAGCTCAAAACACTCCAACCTTAATGGCGCGATAGAGTATAAATTGAACAGCAGAACGCGGAGCAGTAACGAGGGCGAGATTTTATGACCTGCCAAAGGACAGAGTTTCGATACTTGTCTCCAAGATACATAAAATCGGACAGACAACACCACTAGAACCTAGAAATGAACCAAGGTCTCATCGGAGAGTAATCGTGTTCATACCTTCAACGCTTACAAGGAGCACAAGCAATGTCGTGCAGAAGATAGGAACAACGTATTGGCCTCTGCAATGCATTAGCCAGTGTCTATGCTTTATTCAAAGGGACTAACATGACAGGCAAGTCCAGCGTGCAATACAGGCCGTTATCTCCGTTCACCTTGCGAGGGTAATGGTTTCCAACCTGTGAAACAGTCGTATGGCGGCTTTATTGAGATTGTCGCTTACTATTGCAGACATCGATGCGAACAATACGAATGTCAGGTAAGGTAGGCCAAGAACCTGCTGTAGCTTGGTAAAGAGTTTGTCTACATTACGCGACTCACTAATATCGTTCGTGCTGATGGCCACTTTGTGGTGCAGTATGTTATCTTAGCTTGGGCAATCGGATCTTCGAATGCTTTCCACGTCTATTGGACAGGATGAATGAAGAAGGGGAGAGCACGTTTCAACGAACATAAAGCACGACTATCAACGTTGCTACAACAGACCTAAGGTCGGTAAGTCAAATCGTCATGCAATCAAGGTATACCTACATGGGAGGCGCACCATGAATCATTGCAGACTGGACACGACAAAGCATCGACGGATGTCCAGGACGCTTTGGATGGTGATAGCTGCTATAAATCCTTCCAAGCCTATTAGCATGTACTATGTGGAGCAATCAAAACTTGCAGTAGACAGTAAGACACTGAATATAACATCCAGGTAAACCAGAAATTGACGAGTACAGGATGGCGTTTCACGTTTTTGTTCAAAAAGTAGGTGAGGATGATAATGGGCATGCCCACTTGACCACCGGCTAGTTGGAGGGCAACGAATAACCATCGTAAATGTTCCATGTGGGATGTCAGAGTGCCGCTCTACCTACGTATTATTATTATTATGGTAGGAAGGATTCATCAAGAAGATCAGAGATTGGCAAGTTATTCCATTTTAATAGTGTACGGAGGAAGGGCCCGAGTTTGATTCACCTGTCATGACCACGGCATGATCATCGCTTGTACAGATTTCTGGACAGCAATGACTTTCATCAAATCAACAGTGTTATTTTCATCAATTAACAAGCAGTGTGCTAAACCTGAGTGGATTCTGAGCGAGCTGTAAAGCAGACGATTGGAGAGGTTGATTGTTACTGGGAAGGCCATGATACAGCAGGGTGGCATAGTTGCTGCCACCTGTGGCCGACTGGCTTTGAGCAGGGGGCTGAGGTAGCAAAGTTGCAAACAGGGTCTGAGACCGTGCAAGATAATCAGCAACAGCACGTTCGATGCCGGGTGGTACAGTCGAAGATGCTCGCTAGATGGGCTGAGATTCACGGAGGTAATGAGAACAAGGTCAATCACCTTGGCTTCTGTTGCTCTGATTCTTTCGTCCAACAGTGCACAGACATCATTCCAAGACTGAAGCTCGGCTAACCGTCGCAACAGCAGCAAGTCCTGTAAAGCCTGCATTTCATCGACATCCCAGCTATGGCCAGCCAACTCAGTGACGAAACGACGCAGGGTTGTTTCTGCAACATTACAGTACCGTGGAACATCTCGAAAGATACCGAGGTCCTGAACTGCCTTGGACAGTGATATTAAAGATTGGATCAACTGTGGTGAGGGTTCAAATACTGCAGTAGGCACTGCAAAACTTTAGAACAAAATGATGGATGGATGACAGTCGTACCCGAGGCTCTACTTTTGGATGCAGTGCGCAGAGTCAAAATGTGCTGATTTACGAGACCTGAAACAGTGTGTGTTCGCCACCGGTCTACAATACTGTCATGTAATTCTCTACTTTGGGTTCTGAAATCTGGCAGAATTGCGAGTTAAAAACTAATGTCACCTGAGAAGCACGCACCAAGAGCGGTTGTTTGATTGCAGCCGACCATGGCGACAAACGATGACGATGATGCTAACTCGTAGGCTACCCGGCCAACGAAGACGAGACTGCGTATGGAAAGATCTGTATGAACTGAATTTCACCCATATGTAGGTTCTGTGATGCTCACGAGAGTCTTCACCGCTCTGTACAGCCGAAGACAACTTTTTGATAACCCCGGTGCAGAGCGACTCGGCATGTGGTTGATATAATTCGGATAATTCAGCCACTAAGACTCTATTAATTGACATGCGTTCAGCTAGTGTGTATTTCAAAAATGAAATACGAACTTCGTATCACTATCTTCGCCTTTTAGGACTTGTGAAAAGTCTTGCTGTATGATCTTGGCACATGTCTCGAGAGTCTTGAGGACATCGTCCAACAAAGAAGTCCGTCCTAGCAATTGTTTCCGCAATGCAGACTTGTATCTGTGAAACGACGAGTCGAGCATGACTGAACCTGTCTGTGATGCCATTGGTAATGGCGGGGCCTCAAACAGAAAATCGACTGGGGATACATCTAAACGATGCTCATCGTCATTTTCGCTGAACGAGGTGATAGCCGAATCCAAAGTGTTTTCAAAGGATGTATATGCATCTGTGAGCGTTGTCTGCCATATGGTCAACACCCTTTCACGGTATACTTGATTGAACATGGAATTGAGAGCGATGCTTTCAGAATCTTCAAGCCCCGGCGCTGAACGTGTCCATTTTTTTATGGACAAGCGGAGATTCCACACATCTTTTACTGTTCGTAGATCCAAGAATAACTTCTGGGCAGCAAGCTGTAGGGATCGAGTTGCCTGTGAAAACCACTGCTCCAGCTTTGACGCGTAGAAAGATTGCGATGTGGAGGACTTTTGGGGGGCTGAAGGTTTATAAGATCTAACGTTTTGCGGGAGAAGAAGGAAATTGGTGGAAGAAGGGAGGGCCATTAGTATGCTATGTGTCGTGAGCTGAAGTTCCTGAGGAAGAGCGCTATCGGCAGGTATTTCTACCGAGTCTGATTGGATGTAGTCCAAGATGGTGGACATCAAAGACGGGCGTGAATCTGTAGTCTGAAACAGAATCCTTGAGACGTCGACTGTGCGCGTTATTGCATCCATAGTGGCTAGCGTTGTGTCTCTAATGTCCGATATAGACCTCATTCCCACCGGAATCTTTTCCACAACATGCCCATTTCCACGACGAGTTATCGGTGAAGAGGCTGTGGCTGTCTGTTTTCCACCGAGCATAGCATTCAACGTCTTGGTCCTTTGTTCTAAAAAAACTTGGAAAGTTTCGCCGAGGGGTTGAGAATTCAGGAGATTAAGAGGAAGAAGAGCTGCACAAACTTCCTGTCAAGGCGTAAGTCACAGAAGATCAGAAATAAATTGCCTGCCTCTGGTGATGTGGAATACTCTCGTAATGACTGGACGGCTTTATGCACAATAGGCTGGCGAAACTGATTGATGGAGTCCAACTGACGTTGAATCAATGGAAATTGCTCCTGATAACAATGAGACGAAAGAAAAGGCTTGCATACAGAACTCACCAGAACATCCAAGCCTTGGGTGTTCCAGTCTCTACCATCGTCACTCACAAGCGACCTATGGACAACTAGGGACAGGCGGAAGAGCCATGCTGCTGTATAGTACTTTTTCTTCTCTATGAGACGCCAAAGATGTTCGGGAGCATCCAGCAGCAACTTCATATGGGCAGACAACAACTGCAAAGCGCGCAGATGAGAATCCGAACTTCCTTGGGGAATAGGCTGCTTTGGCAACGGTGGCGGTTCCTCCTGAGCAATTATCGCATTCTTAGAGTCGTCGAGAGCCTGAACGACGCGCTTAGCAGACTGTGAAATGGCAATTATTGAAGAGGAAGCTTGGAGAAGATCTCGGTAGCGTTCTCTGCACTTTCAAAATATCTTCTGATCGTGAATAATGCATGGAATAAGAATACGCACCCAACCATGATCCGGAGTTCTTCTTGCTTCGCGTCAGCATCCGCTCTGCAGTGAATGTTGGAATTTTTGTGGCTCAAGCAAGCGAGAAATACCTCAAGCGGTTCTGTATGAACCGGACCTCTGCAACTGTGTATTTTGTGAACAGGTCATCTGGGTCGACTTGGTCTGTCAACGTCAGGGACGGTGTCTTCGCATTGTGAGACAGTTCTCTGCGGAACGGGGGCGGCGAGAACAGCAATGGCTGGCCATTGGGCGAAGATTTTGAAGGGGAAAGAACGGACAGAATCGAGGACATGAGAAGGAGGTATTTGTTACATAAGCAAGTCTGAATATTAAAGCCTAACGTATAGAATGCACAGACGAATAGAAACGATTTCATGTGCTACCTATTCTCTTTTGGATCTGCGGTAGCGGGTGCGGCATCGCCGTTTTTGTCGATGGGTGCTGACGATGCTTCTGCTGTGGGCTGACGGGGTGAAGTTGCTGTCACGACGTTGCTGCCGAGGGAGCTTGGGCCGTTTGCTAGACGTTGATCTAAAGCTTTCAAAGCCATGGCACTGGTAGATGTTGGCGAATGTATGAAAATTGGCAAACACACTGACCGTCTTCGCTCTGCCTCTGCTCGTGCAGTTCCTGGAACTTGGCTATAGCTGCCACTTTCTACATCAGTTGGCGGTGAAGGGATGAGATGGAAACGTGTGGCGACGGAGTACACAGCGTTTCCTAGGATCGATAGCGGTCCACTAGTGCAAGTTCGTGAATAGATAGCATATAGATATGTGGCTCACTCACTGCAGGAATGGTGGGAACCAGGATACAAGAGAAAATGTTTCACTTCGGTCGCCATAAGTGTCAATACCTCCGACAGAATCACCTGGGTTCTTTTTGTAGAAACGCAAGTAGATCCATGACACGAACCATCCAAATTGGATGATGATCCATGGACACTGGAAACCCAGGATAGTCATTACTGTGGATAAGGTGAGATAGGCCATTGGAAGGTTCTGGTGACGCGTGTCAAAGAAGAACAACCACTGGAAGATGGCAGACCTTGACCCGAGTTTTGAGGACGCCCATAACCTGGACTTGGTGTTCAGGAATGAGCTGCGTGAATGCCACGAGTATGGCTATCTGCAGAGACATCTGACCATGGTATTGCATTCCATAGCTGAAGAAGATGAGAAACGAAGGCAGCATACGCGAGAACTGACAGGAAGAAATCATTTCTACTGCCAAAAAATTCTATCCAATTGAAGCCAAAGGCAATAATGTTCGAAAAAGCAACCGAGACGACTATAAACTTGAATACTTCGATGCTTCCCCATAGGCGTTCAAGATATTTGAGGGAAGCTGGGACTGTGATAAGGGATACAATAAGCTGTAGGTGGGTTTGAATGAGTGGGCTGATTCGATTGCATATACCTCGACAATGCTCGTCTCGACCAGCGCAGAAGTAACAAAGGTCCAGGGATAGAACAGACTTGAGCCTGGCACCAGAGTTAGATATGGAACGGGCTCTGCATCCTTGAAAGTTTTCCAGGCATAGAAAATCGAGGATACAATCGTCAAAGCTGTAAATGAACGAGTTACGGGTGGTACAGACGCAATGAGAGCAGCAGGCGATACTGAAAGGGCCATAACAGACCACGTGCTCTCAACCTTGATGTCCGACTACGATGTTCGCCCTGGTGGCTCTCTCAAACTCAAGGGCGTCGCTGAGGGCGGAATTGTAAAAAAGTAAGTTGGATTGATGGTAGACTATGCAATTGACTTTTGTAGGAAGAAGAAGAAATCGAAAGCAAAGTCTGAGGCTGAAAAGGAAGAGAAAGTGCACAAGTTGCTGCAGTCTTCAGATGTCGAGCTTGTGAGTCCCCCGTCGAGAGGGGACTCGCCAGCTGCGACCAGCTCGTCTCGCAAAACAGAGGCAGAACGCCGGTTTGACGAAGTGCAGAAGCAAAGGGTCAGTTCAATTCAGATTCCAAGACATGCTCTCAATCAAGCAGCTGGCCAAACGAGTCCTCAAGCTGGCCGACAAGACACACAAGGACCGCGTCAGCGAGTTCAATGCGCATCTCGAGGCTCTCAGCGAGCACCACGACATTCCGAAGGTCAGTCTGGTTGTTGTATGTGTACGGATCTGACACTCGTGCAGGTTGGCCCCGGCTAGTACTTAGAATGGTTTCTATTGGTTGTGTAGCAAAAATATAGTCATTGAATGCAGCACATGATGTCAAGTCACTCCTTTATTATCACCACCATGTCCGATGTCCTCCATAACGTCGACAGAAAGTCTGGTCATATCTGTCCGCCCAGCAACGCCACGCATCCTTCAGACCGATGGGAGTCTCTCTTTGTGTACGCTTTCATCTGTAAATTCACAAATATCCGTGCCAAAGTCGAAGGCCTCGAGTCCCCAATGGAGTCAGTCGAGTATCCGTGCCACAATCTCTGCAAATGGCTGATTTTGGTCAAATATCTTCTGCACAGTCTTGAAGACGCCCTCATGTCGCGAGAACCAAACCCCATCCTCTCCGCAATACTCGTCTGTTTCATCCTCAATCTCAAACCACAGACGCGTAATATCAGGTAGGCTCGCTTCGGACATGCTGCATTCTATACCTCTCTCTCTAATCCACGTAAGTATGGATCAGATTTCATCAACCGTGGCCTCCATTCTTGGCGAATATTTCAAAACCTCAGAGCGGACAGTTTTCTGGAACGAGGATTACAGAATGAACATTGATCCATTTTACTCTCTGGAAGGCGGCTTTTTCACCGCAGACTGGGACTTCAAAGTAGGTATTCTATCCTACCAATGACTGCCAGAATGTTGACCATGGCAGCTCAAAATTCTCCGCCAGCTTGTGGAACTGCAATTAGCACACTCCGTAGACATCAAAGCCAGAATTGATCGCGCATGGGGCGTGTCCCAGTCAAAAAGCAAGAAAAAGGATCCTCCCGCCAACCACAAAGACTCTTCAGAAGCAGACACCTATCAGGATCTGCATTTCATCCCCCTTGGACAGGATATTGACCGCAAGCGATATTGGGTCGTAGATGGTTTGTACACATTCCCTCGCATTCCCTATTTGCATGTATTTGCAATCAATTTTCGAGTTTCTGGGTTCCTCTGCCGTTATTTCATTTCCTAACTTTATACCTAGATTCCCCTCGCATCTATATCTCTACAAACCCCTGGAAAACCACCGCCACATTCCAAAAAATCTCTTCAACACACGATGAATACATTGCCGCAGTTGAAATGCTTAAAGCGTCTTCGCCACCACCCCCTCAGGGTCGCGCCAGAAGGAACAAAATGCAACAGGCACATGTCAACCTCATCAAGGCTCTGGAAGAACGTATACCTGCAATCGAGGCAGAGCTTGCTGTATGTATCCGCCCCAAACGCATATACAACCCGTTCAACGATCTTTGCAGCGTGTACAGAGAGTCAAGAGGAAGATTGATCAGAAACGAGCACTGATGGCTCAAGCTGAGCTGCGAGAAACACGCACACGGAGACAAGCGCGGAGACCGGATTACGTTTATGCAGTCGATTTCGATAGCGAGGCAAGTCGCAGATTATTGCCAGCTGACGTCCTAATTTTGGCTCTTAGGATGATGCTGAATACGCCTTCCAAGAGGAAGGCGATGATGACTTTGAGGAAGATGTTGATTCCATGGCAGATGATCTCCCGAACGGCTCAAGAAAGCGACGAGGAACAGCATCATCTGTTGGAACTAGACGTTCAACGCGTTCTACTGTGGTTAACGCCAACAAACAAAAGCGCGAACCCGAGGAAGATCCATGGAGTCAATGGCGCGGTGAACGACGTTCTGCACGACTTGGCGCACCTCCGGAACTGCAGCTCGATCCCGAACCACCGCACAAACGCGCACGCACAGAGGAAAGCAGCATCGGCACTGGCTCACCACCACCAGAGAAGAACGGTCTCAGGCTAAAATCATCCAGTGCTGCCGCTCTCAAACCAAACGAAGTTGCTATGGAACAAGTTGCAGGCAAGAAAAGGTCGAAATTTTGGGTTTATGCTGTCGAACCAGCCCCTACTGATACCACATTGACGAATGGATCCGCCTCGACTGGCATGAATGGCCACACCGCCGACCATGGAGATGACTATCACTCTTACGATGAACCTGAGAATCGCAGCGTGGAGTATGAGCGTAGCACGACAGGCAGCCCATCTCCTCCGCATTCACTGGCAGGATGAGTTCACCTCTATGGCATGTATAGATCAAGTCAATTTTACAAGTATCAACCACAGCATACCTATTGCATTTATTCAAATATTTTACATATTGTAACCCGCCTATCTAGGACTCGGAGTTGGGTGCAACTCTGGGCTGCTGGTAATGAGACGAATGTTATTGGACCCCGCACGTGCTCCGGGCACAATGGACGCATCTAGACCAGAGTGTTGAGTGTCCGGACACTGTGTCTGGATTATTGTTGGACTTTATCCTCCACCTTATGATTGCAAGGAAGAGCAATGTGCTGCAGAGACGAATCTTTCGATTCCGAGGATGTTTGCACGCTACACGAGCTGCGTCGACAATACGAACAATTCCAGCTTCGACCGAAGACAAAGATCTGGTGTCCTTGTTCGATCGACCAGCATCCGAGCTCAAATTCAGCCCATTTACATCGACGGGGCTCTTTGGACACGCTTCATTGACCCATCCGGGGGCATTGATATCACTTGCAAATGCAACTCTGGTCCGCGCTCAGCGTCTCACTGACCGCATACTTCGAGCAAGGGAGTCTAGAGAAGAACTTCTGAAAGTTGTCAAGAACCTCGACAGGCTCAGTGACCTGCTATGTGGGGTCATTGACCTTGCAGAACTCATCCGAAATGCTCATCCCGATCGTGTGTGGGTTGATGCCGCAAATCACGCATACGAATCTATGTGCGAGTTCATGAACGTCCTCAATACTCACGTAGGACTTTATGACGTGAGTGAACGGCCTTCAGACACGTATTTTCGACTCATCATTCCTTCAGGTATTGAAAGCTGTATTATCTGACCCAACCATCGTCAAAACACTCAATCCCGAAGCTTACAAGACTGCATTAATATTCTGGCATGATTTCGAAAAGTCAGCTATCCACCTCTCACCAGAACAACGAGCCAAATTTGTCAGTCTCTCATCCGAGATCCTCGTTCTCGGCCGCCAGTTCATTAAAGAGTCCATGACCCCTCGTCCACCTACATCCATTGAGCCATCAGACCTCTTTGGTCTAAAAGATCAGGGAATGGGGGTCAGGCTTAAGCTCCAAGCGCGTTTCACCAAGCGCAATCTCCTCGTCTATCCCGGTTCTCTACAAGCGCAGATGATCATGCGATCTGCTCCAGAGGAAGATCCCCGGCGACGGCTATACATAGCCTCCAACTCGAGCACGCCAGAACAGATATATACTCTTGAGCAGTTGGTCAAAACAAGGGGTGAGCTGGCACGTCTAGTCGGCAGTGAGAGCTACGCCCACATGGCCTTGGATGATAAGATGGCTAAATCGCCGAGTATGTACCACCTGTGTTGCCTATCAGAGACGCTGACATCTTTCGATATCCAGGCAACGTGCATCACTTTCTGGACGCATTGCTCGACTACACCCGTCCATATGCAAGAAAAGCCTTGCGCACATTGAGCACTCGCAAGCAGGAACACTTGAATACACCACCATTCCCAGTCGTTCAAGCATGGGACAGAGACTTTTACTGCCCACCGGAACCTCCGGCCCCTCCAATACCACTCCCACCGTTGACAGTCGGCACAGTGTTCATGGCGCTCTCTCGATTGTTCCGTCACATGTATGGTGTTACTCTTCGACCAGTCAGTAGTGTACAAGGTGAAATCTGGAGCTCAGATGTCCAAAAACTGGAAGTAGTGGACGAGGACAAGGGTGTCATTGGGTGGATATATGCCGACCTCTACGCACGGAGAGGAAAGCATCCCGGAGCAGCCCATTACACTGTACGATGTTCACGCAGGACCGACGATGATGACGACGAGTCTGTCAACTGGCCTGCAGAAAACACGTACGACATTCGCGAATCTCTAGAGTTCGAGAGCGCGAAGCGACATACACTACCTGGGCAGGACGGTATCTATCAGCTTCCATTGGTCGTCCTGCACTGTGACTTTACACGACCTACTTCGTCTCGAGGTTCTGTCCTTGAATGGCATGAGGTCACTACTCTGTTCCACGAAATGGGACACGCCATGCACTGTGAGTGTCTGATTTTATGGCATTACTCTGAAACCTAACAACAAACAGCAATGCTAGGCCGAACGGAGTATCACAACGTCGCTGGTACGCGTTGTGCAACAGATTTTGTCGAGCTTCCTTCAATCCTCATGGAGCACTTCCTTAACTCACCTATTGTCCTGTCATTGTTCGACATGGACGCTACTTCCGCAGAAAGGCAAACAGGCAACCATCATGAAGACCCATGTCACTCCATCGACACTTACTCCCAAATCCTTCTCTCCTGTATTGATCAAGTCTACCATTCACCTATAGTGTTGAACGACGACTTCAACTCTACTCTGGAACTCCAAAAACTATACGATAATCGCGGACTTATTCCTTATGTTCCCGGTACTAGCTATCAAACTCAGTTCTCACATCTTTATGGCTATGGAGCCACGTATTATTCCTATCTATTCGACAGAGCAATAGCTTCTCGTGTTTGGAGAAATGTTTTCTCTGCAGATCCACTAAACCGTGTCTTGGGAGAAAAGTTCAAAGGTGAGGTATTGAGGTATGGGGGAGGTAAAGACCCATGGAAAATGGTGTCAGCTCTGTTATCTGCCCCAGAGTTGGAGAATGGAGATGCTCAGGCGATGCGAGAGGTTGGGAGATGGAGAATCGAAGACGAAGTTGGGGTACCTGGGAGGCATTGAGTGGGCTAAATGACATATTAGACTAATGCGTATCTAGACAGCCTTGATCTAATGATTCGGATCCAATGGACTTGGGATTATTCACGATGCGATTCTGATGACAAGAATAACAATACACGATAAAGTAGATGCTAAAGTGATGGAGACAATGAGGTATCAAGTAATGCGATGTGGAGAGTGCGATTCGATAGCGAGATAG